>OZ024911.1:24515017-24678990 GCA_964017125.1 Flabesymbios commensalis
CATGACCCGGCTTACAGATTATCTGATGTACATCTAGTTGACCTCATAGCAGAATATAAGGAATATTTAATAATGGAGACCTAAATCTGCAAGATGTTAATTTTAAATGTAGTATAAATTGTGTTCAAAATTATGTAAAAATATAGTTATTTTATATTTAATTTTTGTTCAAATAATAGGAAGTGGATTGACTGGCCCTTCATTGCACACAATTGATCACTGGGTGCCTTAAAAAATTCTTTTTGAGATAACTGTATTTCACCCTACTTTTGGTAAAAAAATCTAAGCATATGCAAATTTGATGGTTTTCTACTCTATACAGCATACTAAGTCTGAGGTCAGATTTTCATTTTCTGGCTCTTGTGGCTACCGGTATAACTATGATAGACACACACCTCACTTCATTCTGGATATCAGAATTATTGTTTTTTTCTGGTCATAAAAAAAAGAAATTAAAATTTTTTGCATTATTGCTTTAAATTTGGTCAGATTGCATGCGTAGTGCACTATGTGACTGTAATCCAGCTTTTGTTTTAATCATATTGCGAAAATACTTCTCCTGTATGAAAGAAGATCACACTGTTATTTGCTGTTTTTTTGCAGCTTGAAGATACTGAACGTAAGCTTGATCGTCTTAATCAGTCATGCAGCCAGTTTGAGGAACAGATTTCGGAGCTGCAGTCTGAATTAGGTCAAATAACAGCCGAATATTCTGAGATGGCCTACAAGTCCAAAGTAGTGAGTAAATTAATATCGCTGGCCCTTGTTTTAAAGTTGAAATGTGGCATTCCGGGTGATTCAAGGTGCATTATATATAAAGTGGCAGTTTCAGCACTAAGGGTGTGATATGTTTTATATACGTTTCAAAGAAAATAAAATGACACTGACAATACTAAAGTTCAGTTCTAGATGCACAGTTGATCAAATAATTGAATTTGACAAATGCCTTTTTTAACAGATAGAAATCATTAGAAATCATTTACATCATCTGAATATAATAACTATTCGTTTGCATATTTCAAAAATATGAAAAGCCTTCAATGGCTATCAATATTCTTGAATAAATATAGATTTAAATTAGATTGAAAAATGTTGTGTTTTCTTTTCCAGCTTTCTTCCTGTGCCATGATGCCACTCATTATGTTACTATTGGCGTTCTTTTTGGCATTTTCACCATTTTTATCTGCCATCACTGCCACCACTGCTCCTGACACGTAGCGTCGATGACAAGTGATATCTCCACCAGTGATCAAACACATTTACAGAAAAAGAGTACTGCCCTGTCTCAGAGTGCTGAGTCTACCTGTCACGTCATAAGAACTGAATGACGGGTGGGGAATAGCTGCATTTGCCACATGGTCAGCAGATTCGATGCTTGATTTTTTTTACAAGTAGAGATATTGACAAATGGTCATGCACGAAGAATACTGCCTAATTACCTGACTTCTCAATTTTTTTGTATGCTATTGTCAGAAATTAAGCATGATTGAATAATCTAATTTTCATTTTATTATTCTTTATGGTATGTATTTATCTGAAGGGGTACAAAAGGGTTGTTATCAAATTAAAATGACTGTTGAATATATGTTTGATAATTTTATTCTGTGATTAAATTGTGAATTTCTATTCTATTAAAGCTGTTAAATAACAAATTCAAAATTGCTTAAATTTAAAATTGTCAGCATACATTCCGAAAACTTTGTATTTCTGCTGTTTCTGGAAGTGAGATAGTGGTTTGTATCTTCTCAGTTTTTCTTTAAAGTCTATTCATATGTCAGGTGCACGTAAACACAATTTCATTTAATGCTTTAAGTATTATTCAGCACAGTTTACTTATGGTGTGGACAGTTCGGCCACCACACCATGCTACTTCGATCAAATTTAACATATGTTCTCCTTTGTAATTAATTCAGCTTTTCATGTTATATCTTGTTGTATAGATTGCTAAATTACCTGAAATGTGAAGAGCGTTCAGTTAGCAGTAACTGATTACACAATGAGAAACAATATCTAAGTAGACGTAGGTGGTCATGTGATGTACTTTTGTAGATTATGTATCTTGTCATATACGCCAGCTGATAGCTTAGAAAAATACAATCTCAGGGGTAGACTGCATTTCTAGTAGGTTCTTGTTCTCCGCTAATACCCTGCATTCCTTAAGGCAGTGTTTGCACTGCAATTATCACAGGTGGTGTGTATATCTTGTACGTAACCCCAGCTAACACGACACATTGACCCAATGTTGTTTTAATGTTGGGCCGACGTTGAAGACGGCGGAAAACATTAGAACAACATTGGATCAATGCCTCGTGTTTGCCGGGAGTCTGTGTGTAAATAATGTACAGCCTATTGTGCAGGGCGTGGTGCTCCTAACTTATTACTCATGTAAATGTTACATGATCAGAGATCTTAGCAATTTTGTATGATAAAGTTTGATGTGTATTAATTTTATACTAAATATAATTTAGCAATTAAGACTACACTTTAGTGGTACACATAAAGTAGAGCATTGTCTAGTACTAGCCTGAAAATGACTTTTCAACTGAGCTGAAAATAACTGGGCTCAGTCGCTTATTTTGAGGCATTATATTCCCAGAAAAAATAATTAAAGTGCATTCTTGTTAAAATATGATAATTTTCTGTAGAAATAAAGTAAAAACATTATTGAAAGCGCATTATATAAGGGCTATAATTCTATGGTGTGAAGAGTAATTGATCAATTAAAAGAATATAGTAATGTTATAAAACCACCTGATATATATATTTCTGGAGATTATGCCTATAGAGCCGCTTAGTCAGGCTAAATCTGTTGTAATCTCACAGTAGTAAAATAGATTAACCATTAATACTTGTGTGAGTTGATAATATAACTTGTTCTAGTTCAAATGTCACCTACACAACACATTTATGACGTCTGTTTTATTTTGTATTTATTCGTGGCTACTATACCTGATTGCACAAATTTATTTTACCTGATACATACCTAAGTGTGTTAATCAATCTGTGACGAGGAATGCTGTAAATTGTAAATATATTGTAATTTCATATCATTGAGAAATCATACAGAAAACCACTTCAACCTTCCATACTATGCATGTTGATTAAGAGTGCTTAACAATCCCACCAACTACTCCATACTATGATATCTAGCCACATGGCCAAAAACACTGGTCAAACTGCTATTATATTGCACCTTATCTCCTCCTTCCATAGGGAAGGAGGTGAAACAGGGACTGCTGATAGAACTTGTACAAAATCAAAATAATTTATTGTGATAGCCACTGCTTAGTTACGTTTTTACCCACATGTGCTTATGTTTGTAGTTAATTTATTGATAATCATTATCTGTTGCTCGTTTTACCAATTTCGTGACTTTTGTTTGTTAATTTCCTGTTTAACCAAATGTGGTACGTTTTGTCTCGTCCCCCATATTATGTCATATGTGGTGCTCTCTGAGCCACTTTGTGATGTGTTGTCATGTACAATATATAACTTCTCTGATGGCAATTTTTTTTGCATTTTTCCACCCTGATATTGACAATTATCCAGCTGACAAAATATCCAGCTTGGCCCGTGTTGAAGAACTTGGATTTTCGATATTGTAGATCTGCATTGTGGACGCTTACAACATCTCTTGTATGGTCCCCAATACAGATTTACTAACTTTCGTTTGGAATGTTCGGCAAATATTACTCTGCATAAGCACACATCTGACTAGATTATGAAGCACTAGCTAGATTTGTGTGTGCATTTGCTTTGCCACACTCCTGTAAATATAAAAACGTTTGTATTCATTGCCATGATGTGAACTAGATAAATGTCATGTATTTTGATACGAAATAGGCAGATTTCATCTGCAAATATTAAAGAAATAACATGTATTTTTTTGTTGTTTTTGATATCTAGTTATTTATGTAACAAAGGATACTATTTTTGTCCTCTTCTTTATTAGATTAACTTGACTGATGCAGTGGTTGACACTGCACATACTCAAACTGAAAAATCCCCAGAGGTCGACTGGGGACGGTCACCCCTCTCTGTCCGGGAAACAGTATCATATGTTCCAAACATCCAACGTCAACTAACGATAGTTTTTAGGGCAGGACTGATGCAAGTCAAGGCTGAGCATAAGACGTTTTATTCTATTCTCACATTTCCATTCCTATAGATGTGATGTGACTTTGTGTAAACTATATATCGGAGTGTTTAACAAATTCATTTCTTGTAATATAAAAACTTTGTGACCAATCCCAGCAGCAAATGGAATACCATGAATCACGACGACTAAATCGCTGAAATTCCATGGAACAGGCAGATCTGAAAAATCAATCGAAATGAAATTCGTACAATAATTCAATTCCTCAACAAATTTACATCCCAACGGCTCAAGAGCGGACCAGTGCTGGACACCACAAACTAGGTAGGCCGTTGCCAAGCCACAACTCGAACCACAAGGGATGGAATAAACAAACGGACGAGGGCAAGTGCGGTCAGGCGATGCACATGAAACCTGGTGCCGCCGTTATGTTGGCCATCAACACAATTATGATCTAACGCCCCTATGACACCACTGACCAGCCATTCCAACCCAGAGTCTAACCGCACTCGACTGTGCATCCCGGTCAACACCAGCTCCCAGCGTCCCAGAAGCTAGCTGGCATTGGCCCCAATTCAATTCAAAAATCTGTCAAGATATGGCAAACAAATTAAATTTCTGATTAGATTAGGGAGTCTCTACTAGCCTTCTGAATTTGGATTATGAAACGTTTCCAATTAACACGCATCTCGCTGACCTCATTTGCTCATGCTCTCAGTGGAGTTTAAATGGCACACAAATGAACAGGTCCAATGACCAGGGGGTAAATTGTAAAAGTTGGATTATAGGTCTTCAGACTTTATATCAGACTATAAACCTGCACCTTTTCAGGCCTCAGCCGAAAGTTTGGTGGATGTCGATTGTCGTCACCAGGTGCGCCATCTGTCCACCCGTCTGTCTGCCACTTTTAGCACTAGAACTTGTTTTGCATAACTGGAATGCACACTAAGCTTCACATACAGGTTAATCATGACTAAAGCTTGAACAATTTCACATCTGACCTTTCTGTGACCCCTATGACCTTGACTTTTTTCCGATCGACAAATTTTCTCCAAAATTTATACCACATATCCATTTCACTAATATAGTACATGTCGCTATGTAGCATATCAAAATTCTGTGTCATGTTCATGTTGATTTTGATTCATGTTTCCATTTTTTTCCTTTGCCCATTAATGAGAAATCCAAGATGGCCGCCACTGATAAGCAAAAATCATTTTCCCGCTATATTATCACTGATAATGAACATAAAAACACAGAACCAAGTCATTTGTTGTGTCTAATCCATTAGAACGGCCAGAATATCATATTTCGATGAAATAAATATAGATAATACTGAACTATCGACTAAATTGTATTAAAATACATATAAACTCGTGCATACATAATAGAGGTTACTTTTCATCAGGAAGAAAAATTCCTACAGCAGTGTCTCCCAGCAATGAAATAAGATGTTAACAGTAAAAAAAATTGGGGCGAACTATATATTTTGACTGCTTATAGGGGGATGCCCCCTAACCTGTCTAAAATGAGGGGGAAGTGTTACGCAAACGTCTGTCTTTGCGCGGCATTTGAGTCTATATTTATTTTTCGCTTGCTTTTACATAATTTATGTGTGCTGAACTCGAATCTGTCGGATAACATTCTTTATTTGATGTCCTTCACCGTTAAATAAGCAAAGCAAAAAATGTCAGCCAAAACCCCATCTTTTTTATATTTTTGATAAACATTATTGCACGATTCCTGGTTTCTGCATAATTTGGAGCTGATAAATTTATGTCTCATGTTTTTCGATCTAAATAGCCTATATGTGACCTTCAAATTTAAAATGGTTACCAACACACATAAAATCGATTTTTATGCATGCGAACTAAAATATCTTAAACAACATTTGTTTAATGGAAATCTAGAAATTGACTACGTAATACGGCAGAGTAGGTTACAAGTCATTCGAAACATTTGTTTAATGGAAATCTAGAAATTGACTACGTAATACGGCAGAGTAGGTTACAAGTCATTCGAAACTGTTTAAGCACAGTGTATGCTTTGATGTGCTTAGTGTTTAGAATGACGTCATTATTTTAATAGCCATTTTGTTTCTTGTTCATATGGTCTCACCACCCTAAATAGGCCTAAATCCAGGAAATTATCACACAATTTTTTTTTAATGCGGCTGTTCCAACCTCTAGTGAAACAAAATAAAATATATAGAAGTCATAATTTTGTGAATATTTAAGAAGCATACGTTATCGTCTTTGTCAAGGATATCAGTTATAACTGTTTGATGATAATCTCGCAGGGATACAGTGGGTTGAAATGATGTGTGTCTGTTCTGTGAAAGACAGCACGGATATTAGCCCTATTTGAAAAGTAGTGATCTTCTTACACGCTAGGGGGCGTAGCTCAAAATCTGTCTGGTAAGCATTCCCATAGCGGGCCTGTTTTCGAACAAGGACATCTCAAGCTTTATCCTGATATGTCACACTAAATATCTAATATGTTTAAAAGTGGTGAAATTGGCCTGCGGAATTGAGGCAGTTTACATGTGTTTCAATGGGACTGGCATTTGGGGTGGTGAGACCATATGGAGATAAATTTCGCGGCCATTTTGGATTTTTTCTTACAAATTACTCGTCAGTAACGTTTATTCCTAATCCCTCATGTTACTAAAAATATGTCATATTCTCGTCACCATGTTTAGCAGTATACGTATAGTAACAGTAAATACAGAGTTTTCATAAAATGAAAGCTCTTTTTATCGGACACAAAACAGATTATTAATCTTAGGCGAATACCAAGCTATGTAATTCATGGTTTGTTCGGATCTCGATTTGTTTGTAACAGTCTCTTTTAGCAATGAAATCTGAGAGGCTGGTCCGAGCCAAAAATTAATCCGAAAGAAATATAAATTTATATACCAGATTCTATGTCTATCAAGAAAATGATACAAGAGTCCAATTTCACATATAAATAGTAGATTAGATCAATCAGAGACATGTATAAATATTCATAGTAGATTAGATCAATCAGAGACATGTATAAATAGTCATAGTAGATTTGATCAATTAGAGACATGTATAAATATTCACTGGTTAATCCTGTTAACTGACTGTCAAGTAAATTTATACCTATTTTGGTCTTAGGGCTTCACTCTGTTACAACCACGTTTACCTTAACAACATTTGAAGTGAAGCCCTTTTTATTTGTAGTCGTTTAATTTGATGTTTATTTTTAATGAACAATTTTTCCCCATTTTATGTGTTTGTTTTTTGTACGATAATTACATAAAAATGGCGGACATCTTGAATTTCTTTCGAAAAACACAAGTAAAAAAATTATCTATTAAAAATCATAAATTGTGCTTTCATGTGCGACAAATTATAGAAAATATGGGGTTTTCTTAACATTTTGGTGGCCATTTTGTGTTTTGCTAATTTGAAGGTGAAGGTCACCAAAGATAGAATGTTTACCGACAGATTCAAATTCAGCACACACACATTATGTAAAAACAAGTGGATTCAAAAGTATACACTAAAATCCCGAGCAAAGTTCCATGTTTCAAATTTCAGCCCAGGCTAAATAGACATATTTTCATGAAAGGCTTTAATATTCTTTCAATTAAAAATATGTATCACATAATTGTATGTAAATAACACTCATTTTCAAGCATACACATATCTGGGTTCAGAAAACATAGGCCAGATATTGTTATGACCAATAACTACGATTTGTTATTTCGTTTTTCTCGACCATGTTGACTAGTTTGTTTTGTTCATTTTGATTATTTTATAATAAAAAATATTCTTGAGCGTATGTGTAGAGACGACTATTTTCTCTACTGCAATGTGTGATGTATTATTAAAACGAGAATTAAATTATCTGTTATATCGTACAGTATGAGTATGTATATCGGGTGTGCTTTTTGGTTAGTCAGAAAATCAATGACATACGCTTACGTAACCCTACCCCCTAACTCTAGACATGTTTGTCCTTATCTTTCTACTGGTAACATCTCATGTCATGTTTTGGACATATCAAAGCCTGAGCAAAAGTTGGTGTGGGGTGAGTAATGGGTAAGGGGGCTGCACGGTGACCAATTCTACATCCCTACATTGTATGGTGCCGTTAAAATCACCCAGTAGCATGAAGATAATTCACCGTATCCCCACATACAATAATTATATCTAGTGTATTATCTGATTACATATGTAGAACGTATCTATGAACTGGAAAAAACATTAATTCAAAATCAACATGAACATGACACAGAATTACATACTGACATATACTAAATAGCTCGGGTAAGATTCGGACTGACACTAGGTCATGGCGGCCAAATAGGCAGATTATTGACCATTATTTTTTATTATGTGTAGTATCTGGAAAACGGGACCAGATAGCTATAGACCATTACTATTGATCAAAATATGCAGTTTTAGGTACGGATATAGCCTTAAATTTCCACTTGATCAAATTTGAAATGGCAGACCTTCGGCCAATTCCAATCCCAAATTTTCTCGTTAACATGATTCTCTCAACATTTTTTTATGTATCGCTACAAAATTGATACCTTATGGTCTCACCACCCCAAATGCCAATCCCATTGAAACGCATGTATAATGCCAACATTCTAAGGGCCGAAATCACCACTTTCGTCCCTAACTGCCCCCCTATGTGATGGTATGGTTATTGTTACGTAACGATTGCATAATAATTACGTAATATTGATGTGTTATTATTGTATAATATGTGATAATGTCTATTGTTATGTCATAGCTATTGTATTTGTATGGGAAGCATTAAATGGAACAATAGCATTACTGTGTTGTCATGAAACTGGACGTAGGTTTAACTAAACACACCATAATAAAGCCTAGACTGTCCTTTTTAAAAAACAGCTTCGAAAATGGTCTGCTAACTTCCTGCGTTTTGAGTTACACTCCCATGTTGGTAAAAAGGTCCGTTTTGCCCAGATCTCCCGAAATATTCTTGCGCCCATTCCCAGAAAAGACACAAATCCTTCTCACCCCATGTGTCCATCCGAAAATCTCACATAACAGTTATACCTCATATCACAGATAGCGAAAACAGTGTGTGCTTACAATTTATCCACATAAATACAACATTCCTGTATTTTTCTTAATTCACCAGAAGCGGAAACAACCATTTAAAACAGTAATTTGGGTAGGGATTCTCTAGTCAGTAGCCACCCCCTTGGATTTCGGCTCATTTAGGGTGGTGAGACCATATATCCATATATCCATATATCTATTATTGTGATAACTCGGATGAGATCAAAATTGCGTAAGATTCAGACAGAAACTAGGTCATGGCGGCCAAAATGGCCGATTATCTGCCATTTTTCCAAATATGCGGAATATCTGAGAAACCAGACCAGATAGCTAGACCATTAGGCCTACTATTGAATAAAATGTGCAGTTTCAGGTAGGGATATACCATGAAAAATTTTCAACTTGATCTAATTCAAAATGGTTGACCTGCGGCCACTTCCGATCGACAAATTTTCTCGTTACCGCGTTTCACTCAACTTTTTTTATGTATCGCTCCAATATGTATACAATATATTTATTTCACTAATAGCTCGGATGAGTTCGCAATTGGGCAAGATTCAAAATGACTTCATAATGCGTAATGACTGGAAAACCGTGCCAGATAGCTACACCATTACTATTGAACAAAAGGTGCAGTTCCAGGTAGGGATATACCATGAAAAAATCCAACTTGATCAATTCAAAATGGCCGACCTGCGGCCACTCTGACTCCAATATGCGTAATAACTGGAAAACCGTGCCAGATAGCTAGACCATTACTATTCAACTAAATGTGCGATTTCAGGTGGGGATATACCGTGGAAATTTCAACTTGATCAAATTCAAAATGGCCGACCTGCGGCCACTTTTGATTGAAATATACGTAATAACTGGAAAACCTTGCCAGATAGCCGGACCATTACTATTAAACAAAATGTGCGGTTTCAGGTAGGGATATAGGCCTACCATGGAAAAATTCAACTTGATCAAATTCAAAAATAGCCGACCTGTGGCGACTTTTGACTTATGTTTAATAACTCGAAAATCGTGCAAGATCGCTAGACCATTACTATTGAACAAAAGGTGTGCGGTTTCAGGGAGGGATATGTTCTTAAGATTTCAACTCGATTAAATTAGAAATGGCCGACATGCTGCAATTATCGACTTTAAAATGCGTAATATCTGGAAAACCGTACCATGTAGCTAGCCCATTAGTATTATAATAAAATGTGCGGTTTCAGGGAGGAATATGCCCCGAAAAATTTCACCTCGATAAAATTTTAAATGGCGGACTTGTGATCATTGTTGACTTTAATATGCTTTTGACTTGAATATACATAATAACTGAAAAACCTTGCCAGATAGCTAGACCATTACACCTATTCAACAAAATGTGCCGTTTCAGGTGGGAATATACCGTGAAAAATTACAACTTGATCAAATTCAAGAAGGCCGACCTGCGGTGAATTTTGACTTTAATATGTTTAATGACTGGAAAATCGTGCCAGGTCACTAGACCATTACTATTGAACAAATGTTTTCGTTTGAGGGAGAGCTATGTCCTTAAAAAATTCAACTCTATTGAATTAAAAATGGCCGACATGCGGCAATTATCCACTTCGAAATGCATAAAATCTGGAAAACCGTACTAGGTAGCTAGCCCATTACCATTGAATAAAATGTGCGGTTTCAGGGGGGGATATGCCCTGAAAAATTTTACCGAGATAAAATTTAAAATGGTGGACTTGTGATCATCGTTTACTTTAATATGCGTAATATCTGGAAAATCGTACCAGAAAGCTAGACCATTACTATTGAAGAAAATGTGAGGTTTCTGAGAGGGTTATACCCTGAAAAGTTTCAACAAAAATACATTTTAAATGGCAGACTCACGGTAATTTTTTGGCCCATCTTTAATTTTTTTTAATTGAAAAAGTTGGGCTGTTGCAATTGAGGTCTGTCATGGGTAGCATAGAATTGCTAACGCAATTCCCAGCTTTAAATGACGAGAAATGGTTTCTTTTTATACAAAATAGACACCTGGGAAACTGAATTATTTGATTAATTTAGCATCTATCACAAACTAATTAACTATTTCAGTGTCATTTAATTTGACCAGAAACTTGCCCAGCAGAACAGGGGTTAGCCCTTTACCTGTTAATCACAACAATCCGTTGTATTAGCCGATTAAATCACCGTTATTGGGAATGAAACATCAACATTTGTAAATGGTTGGACTCAAATCAAACAAATATGAGTAATTTTCAACCACTTGAGGTTGTGGATCGCGGTAGCGAGACACAACCTCAAGTGGTTGAAAATTTAAACATGGATAAGGGTCAGGCCTAATGCATATTCAAACAATATCTATGGAAAATGTTTACATGCTGTACAAGCTTCGGGATATTGTTTGTTGCTGCCCAGGTTGTGATGTAAGTTAATACTTCATTTGAAAGATATTATAATGTATATATTTTGTTAATGAAGCTAACACTTCATTTGAAAGATATTTAATGTATATATATACATATGTGAATAGTTACTGCTTAGCTTGCAGAGTGTTTTCATAGCATACGTCAGTCACAGTGCAGTGCAACTAATCTAGTGTGTTCAAATAATATGTAGTAACTAAACATTTCCCGTAATGGGCGTTAATTTAGTATGATTACATTTTTTTACAGTCATGTATATACTGATAATATGTAGGCCTATGTAATTAGTATATCCCTGTTAAGCATATGCATTTGTCATAAGCTAAATAAATTGAAATGCAGATAACTTGCAGAGAAACATGTCTTTGGCTTAACCCTTTCGAGCCTGAGTTTATCATTTTCATCTTCATCCACTACAAGCCGCGAATTGCTGTCGCAATTCTCGACTTGTAGTGGATGAAGATGACTTGAAGTGGGTGAAAAATTAAAGAAAATTGCAATACATTGGTAAATCAGTTTCAAGGAAATTGTCATCATAAAAACCTTGGTTGTAGGAGAATTAGGTCTGTTTTCAGAGATGTGAAATGATGCTTTAATGCATCGTGAGGGCTTAAAAGGTTAAATGTGAATAAAATATATCTGAATACTTGAATGAAATATTCCATGGGATAACAAACATTCTATTATTTACAGTTATCAACAAGATAAGTTTTTCAACTTCAAAACTAAATGTCAATTTTTTGCCTTCTGTGGGATATTTTTAACCTCGCAGCTCTCGCACTATGCGTATAATTGGTGGTGACAAGACAATGATCTTTGTTATGTCACTTCTGTTTGCAAAATATCACCGAAATTAAATTGACATGTAGGCTACATGCGTCAGTAGCCATTTTGACAATTTCGTGAGATTTATTATATAGCATAGCGAGAAACTATTTCATTGGATATACTCTGGGATATACTCTCTAGTGTACAGTGGCTCAGACTCAGACTTATTTAGTGATGTCGAATATGATATGATATATATTAGATATTTTTTTACTTAACTTTCAATGCTTTAAATAAATATTTTCCTTCGAATGTAATAAATGTGTTATGTTTTTTAATGTTGTCACAATGATTTGATTTACTATGTTGTTTTCCACCACAAATAATCCAGGACTTGAGAACGTTTGCATCAATTTGAATACAAAATATCGGCTCATGTGTGTCTGCACCGCTCACAAAGTGGTCTAAACTCACTCATACCTCTATCACTCACACCTCTACTCACTAGCTCACTCACTCACTCACTCACTCACTCACTCACTCACTCACTCACTCACTCACTCACTCACTCACTCACTCACTCACTCACTCACTCACTCACTCACTCACTCACTCACTCACTCACTCACTCACTCACTCACTCACTCACTCACTCACTCACTCACTCACTCACTCACTCACTCACTCATCCACCCACCCACCCACTCACTCACTCACTCACTCACTCACTCACTCACTCACTCACTCACTCACTCACTCACTCACTCACTCACTCACTCACTCACTCACTCACTCACTCACTCACTCACTCACCCACTCACCAACCCACTCACTCACTCACTCACTCACTCACTCACTCACTCACTCACTCACTCACTCACTCACTCACTCACTCACTCACTCACTCACTCACTCACTCACTCACTCACTCACTCACTCACTCACTCACTCACTCACTCACTCACTCACTCACTCACTCACTCACTCACTCAATCAATCAATCAATCAATCAATCAATCAATCAATCAATCAATCAATCAATCAATCAATCAATCAATCAATCAATCAATCAATCAATCAATCAATCAATCACTTCAGGCGTCTGACGCTACATGAATACAACGTTTATCTAGACAAATAAACTAGATACCATGACTTAAAGGGACTGGCCCACACTAAAATCATCAAAAAATCGGTGATTTTATTTTGGCTTCTTAATATGACCATATGATGTAAACATGTCCATAGACTAGAACTGCAAAAGTTTTTTAATTTTTCTGCTGCGCATTCACCAGTTAGACTAGATATAGAGACGAAATTCCCAAATTTCTAATTTTTGACATGGTTGTCAATAATTAGAAATCAGGAATTTCGTCTCTATATCTAGCCTAACTGGTGAATGAGCAGCACAAAAAATAAAAAAAATGGCAGTTCTAGTCCATGGACATGTTTACATCATATGGTCATATTAAGAAGCCAAAATAAAATCACCGATTTTCTGATGATTTTAGCCTGGGCCAGTCCCTTTAAACCTAAGAATTATTATTTGTACATCGAAACGAGTTTATGTAAAAGATATAATCAATGCAGGGCAGATTAAATCACTATAAAAGTCAGCTATCCAAATAAATAGCAAATGTCTTTTGTATGTTATTTCGGCCTAAATGCTACCACCTCCATGAACAATAAGTTCATACCAGGCGTTTAAATATGTCATTCAGAATATCAGTGGTGACGATATTCTACGTGCTGGCAATGTGCATGCTATGCGGCTCTATCACCATCAGACGATTGACGCCGTATAGGTTGTCACTGCCACAACAGGCAGACCCCTCTCATTGTAACACCAAACCCTGAAAAAACACGCTTCACGTTGGACCAACACGGTATACTGGGTGATGCAGCCCTAACACACACTTTCAATGGTATAGTCCTGCACCAGCTTCAACAAACACGACAACCCGAGCGAGAGAGAGCGAGAGAGAGGGAGAGACAGCAGTCGAGGCGGAGGGGGGTCCAGTCAGTTCTACATGACTTTTATATATATACGAGTACCCGTCACAATGCTTGCCTGCACATGAAGTTCAGACCTGAATCGTTGGAATATTTTTACTGGACAGTACAATTGACTGACTGCAACCAGTTACATACTCAGAAATACAAAATCTACAGTCAGCCAACTCAACAAATTGGCTGTGTTCTTTTAAAGGTAAGTGTTCCATTTTATCTTATTCCCAGCAGGCACAAGACGTTGAATCAGTGTTAGTTTAACGTTGGTCCAACGTCGTAGACGGTGGACCAACATTAAACCAACATTGATACAACTTCTTGTGTCTGCTGGGTTGGCACTCAGATGGTTCTCTATGCGTCCCATAGGTAGACTGATAACATGTGTTAATTACGCTAATTAACCATTCGCATATTCTCCAAATGCATAATATAATTATGTTATGACATGGGGCATTATTAACTAAGGTGCAGATAAGCGAAAGGTTCCTAAAGATTTAAAATACCTAGAAATGTTGTCATTGGGCCCTAATCATTGGGCCCTAATGTACTAGCTATACTCTCGTCAATATTAATTCTATTGAATACATTATGCATTTCAGTAAGTTATTATAACACCGCCTATGTGTTCAACAGTCGTTTCATAAGTTGTCTGCTAGTTGGGTTTTCAGTAGGGGGTGATGGCTAGCTTAGCGTAAACTCCCTCCGACGATGAATTGCTGCTGATCGTGGGAAATCTCATTTTTTTCATTGATAGTTTCTTATGCGTACATTCCGCATTGGATGCTGAGCATCGTTTCCAACTGAAGTATCAGGTGAATGGCGGCTGTATCGTTATAACTGTTGCGTTCACTCCCGGGCGTTCAATTCTAATTTACACACTGTGGCACTGTATTGTCGAATTTGGAAGGGTGTGAATTGTTAATAAACAGCCGTCATGTCGCTGTGGTGAAGTGTACTGCACTTGGCCGCAGTCATTGTATTATGTTCTTTTTCAACTGAAGTGTCTGTAAATCCCCGTGAAGTAAATGGAAACCAGGACCAGTATTATCAGATCTTAGGAATGTGATAGCTCAACAACCCAACAAAAACGAGACATTGACCCAGTGTTGTTTTGATGTTGGGCCGACGTCGAAGACGGCGGGCCAATATCAAAACAACATTGGGTCAATGTCTTGTGTTTGCTGGGAGCTGCGAGAATACTGGTCCAGATTAATAGCTCATAACTTGAATAAATTAATAAATTAAAATAGATGGATTGCCATGACTCGCCGAGTAAACATTGTGAGCACCCACACATGCGCATCATGGCCAACGTCCACAGGAGTGGGGTCTGTCGCAATGTAAATAATATGATTATGTAATGCAAAACGACGCAGCTGCTTTAATTAAACATGTTAAAGTAGGTGGGTCGTCATGATTCTCTGAGTAAACCTTGTGGGCCCATCCACATGCGCAGCATGGTCAAGTTGCACATGAGTGGGGCCCGCCGCAATGTAAATATTATGATTCAGTAAAACAAAACGACCCAATTACTTTAATTAATGGGGCTTTTGGCAACTTTTGTACACATATAGGCTAAACTGGGCCAAGAGAACCTTCTGAGGATGGTGAGATGCATTAGATGACACTGTCTTCCAGACACATGATTCTAAATTCACGTCATGGCGGTGTGAGGTTGAGTACGCTACCTCTCGGTCACAGGGTCTTCACACTATACCAAATATTTACGAATGGTCGGAAAAAAACATTTTGCTTCTTTGAAACCTGAATAGCAGAACGGAGTCGAGCCCGCGAGCTCGGGCATGACAGGCAAGCTACGTGAACCATTATACCAGCCCCCGCCCTGTAACGTTAGGTAATGCTGGTAATATAATATTTAAAACATCATCATCTATCATTCATCAGTAAGAAGTTATAGTTATAGTTATGTACATTATAGTTCACATTATAAGGATGTTTACGGAAGGCTCCACATGCATTATGGGAAATCTTTGTTTGCTATATATACCATACAATTGCGAGCCTTAAATGACCGAACCTTCACTTATTTGCTATATTATTATCGGCATAATTACGGTCTCGAGAAAAAAAAAACCTGGAACGATTTTGCTCGGTAGTAATTTAGAACGTATCACTCACAGTGGATTGGTGTATACCAGCAAACACAAGACATTCACCCAATGTTGGATCAATGTTGGGCCACCGTCTACGACGCTGGCTCGACATTGACCCAACATTGGGTGAATATCTAGTGTTTGCTGAGACATTATCAGCCTTGCTATCAGGCTACACGTGGGTTTTTTGCGCGGACGGTGATATGACCGCCATAATGCATGAATAAATGAATGTTAATACTTCCTTTTGAATAGGAATAATGTAGTACCAGGCTTTTTCTGGTGGATATGAGTATAATGAATGCTCAGAGCGCTCGACATCATCAGAAAATCGGTGATTTTATTTTGGCTTCTTAATATGACCATATGATGTAAACATGTCCATGGACTAGAACTGCCATTTTTTTTATTTTTTGTGCTGCTCATTCACCAGTTAGGCTAGATATAGAGACGAAATTCCTGATTTCTAATTATTGACAACCATGTCAAAAATTAGAAATTTGGGAATTTCGTCTCTATATCTAGTCTAACTGGTGAATGCGCAGCAGAAAAATTAAAAAACTTTTGCAGTTCTAGTCTATGGACATGTTTACATCATATGGTCATATTAAGAAGCCAAAATAAAATCACCGATTTTTTGATGATTTTAGTGTGGGCCAGTCCCTTTAAAAGATAAACCAGCGCTGTATCTTATTGCTGTGCGCTAGGATACATCACTGAATAATTGAGAAATCTTATTACTATTGTCCGATGTTATAAATTAGGCATTATATATATATAGCACAGAAAAAGTTTCTCACAAAACAATATAATAATACACTATATTGAATTCCTGGTCTTGGAAACTATGCCGCGCGTCGACCACTGGTGGACATACACATACAGTGATATAGTACAGGAGGGGTGGAGACTCTTGCAGTGCCAACTTTATCAGGGTGTTTATGATTTGTTTGCTGTCAGTGTATTCCACAGGTGACAATATAGGCTACAAGATTATTTCAAACTTTTTAAAGAATATGGCTCCTTTTCATTGAAATGTCCTCATGGGCGACTTCTAGTCTTGGGGTCATGGATTCGAAACCAGGTCAGATTAGAATAAGGTGTTTTGAAATGTTTTGTTCATTTCAAACGACAACTAAATGCAGGCAGTGCAGCAACATTTATTCAATCTCGCAAACCTGACACTTTTAAGCCCTTGAAATTAAAGATATAGAATGTTACCTTACAGACGGAAGATGTATAAGTACGTCTGAACAATCTCAATACATTCACCGTCTGAATTTCTAAGTTCTAAGCCTATCCCGTTACTACACATTTGTTACGAGAGAGGCAATATAGTGGCTTGTCTTGCTATGCAGGTAGGTCTATAATTGTATTCCATAGAAATACACGAATGTAATATCATAATATAGGCCTATTATGAATATAAAACATCGAGTATTTCCGATTACCCGAAAACACAATGTTTCCAAAACTGATAATGACAATAATCTCCTATAGTACCTAGGCCTACTGGTGAGGCAGGAATATTTAAAAGAATGCAGTTACGGCTCATGTAGAAGCTATTAGCCAGCAAATACAATGCATTGACCCAATGCTTGTTTGATGTTGGCCCACCGTCTCCGACGCTGGACCAGCATTAAACCAGCATTGGGTCAAACATCCTGTTTGTTGGGTACCTATCATATACTATAATCATGATAATAGGAAACGTATATGCAGTGGGCCCCCATGTAGAGAGCGGTATGAATCAGTTTGCACAGAGAGGGTGCGCATTGTATAGTGTCTCTGTGGTCTGTGCGGAGCAAACTGTAAATAAACTTGTCTAAAGACAGCTTTCTAATAAATATCCGCGTGAACAGCTCCCTCATACCATAGACTATAGTATACGAGTACTGATGACCTTGATGTCTGTTCTTCTAGTCGTCCACTATAGACCACATCATACTCTATTACAGCAAACACGAGACGTTGAGCCATTGTTGGTCTAATGTTGGGCCAGCGTCGTAGTCGATGGACCAACATTAGATCAACAATGGCTCAACGTCTCATGTTTGCTGAGATAGTAGCTGAGAGGTCAACACGTCATCAATCTTGTCAGAAATAATAGCTTTCAATTATTTTTAGGCATACTTCGAGAATGAAATAATAATTGTATTAAGTAGTCTTACAATGTGAATTATGCCCATATTGATATGAGAAATGATGTGTTCTTAATGTATTTTTAGCCAACATAACTATTAATAGGCCTATGATATCGTCTGGAATATTATGTGCATGGTACTGATCAAATAATATAGCTAAACGTATAGGCTGTATATTTTATTCACATGAATCTGCAAATCCCCTGCCCCCGGCTCCCCTGCCCTGTAAATATATGTATGTGTCTTACTATAAACTTTATATAGATATAAGAAGTCCTTGGGTTTACAAGATTCCTTGGTTTTACCAAGGAGGTTAAAAAGATAAGTCTTTTTAACCTCCTTGGTCTTACTATGTGATAACTAGACGGTTCATGGCGCTCTAATCACTGCATTGTCACAAACAGAAAATGCCGGTCGAATGCTGGGCCAACGTTACGAGACGCCGGTCCAACGTTTAGCCTGCATCTTCTGATCACTGATAGCGCAAATAATATGAGGAGATAAGGCCGACGTCTGGGCTATCAAATCTCAACTAACACTCTATATTGTACGCTATCGGCCACCACCCCATTTAACTTGTCAATCCCTTGTTCAATCTGTTAGCACATACTTTGTTCAAATGCCACACACAATTGGGGCTGGTGTCCGATGGGCCTAATTTTAATATTATATAGGTCTTTATATGTCACGTTGGTAATCTGCTCACTTTTCCCATGTAGCGTATTGCCTCATCTTCTCATATGCAAAAAATGGGGTATTATATATTCAGCCATGTAAACGTTTTTGTTTCAAACGATAACATTGATAACTTCACATATCAATTGATAATTTCATGTATAGGCCTACGTTATAAATTATATAACTGTAATTTCATACATTTTAAATTTCATATAAAAAACAGTATACAACTACATACCCAGAAAACACTGTTGAGCTGTTGGTGTAAAGTTAGACCACCGTCTGCGTCGCTCGCCCAACATTAAAACAACTCTTTAAAGTAAAAATAATTCAATTAGTGTTTGTGAATTTTAATATACAAATGTAGGCATTCATGCATGTCCACAGTATTCTAGGTGTGAGCTATTCTTTGACGCGCTCAACAAGATCAGTCATCCACGACAGCGTGTAGATGATAGGTATATTAGGCTCGGGTCACTAGAGAAAGCATTATTTTGGTCATCAATCTCAAGCTGTGATTGAACCAACTTTGTACGAACACATTCTATTTCCCAGGCTTTCACTAGTTCCCATGTCACTTATAGACTGGTAGGCCTCCCAGCAAACACAAAACATTTGCAAAAAATGTATACAACGTCGGCCCAACGTCTTCGACGTTGCTCCAACATTGTATAAATGTTATCAGATGTTTTGTGTTTGCTGGGCTAGAACCTATATGAAAACACATGACAGTTCGGAGGACGATTGATTGTGAGAAGGCAATGTGGTTTATACTGAATAAAAGGTTGCCACTTTAGGATGGACGATATTAGTCACATTACTTGACTGTCTCGATTACTTGAACAGGACTGATTCTTGATATTTCTTCGTATAGTATACATCAAAATAGACTTCTCGCTGTTGATTTGATTAGTTCAAGTAGGATGCTTGATGGTGCTCTGAATATAATTCTTCCTCTATGGTATATTAATTTAAATGTTTCAGCTGCGATGCTTGATGTTTATTTGAATAGGCCTACTTCAGCTGTGCAGCTTGCTGTTTACTTGAATATTTCAGTTGCTTGTTAATTTGAATAGTTCAGCTACACTGCTTGATTGATGATAATTTGAATAGCTCAGCTACACTGCTTAATTGATGTCAATTATAGTTATTATAAATGTTAGGAATAGTTCAGCTGTGTAACTTGAAGTTGATTGGAATATTTTAGTTGTGTAGCTTGATGTTGATTAGAATAATAGTTCAGCTGTGCGTCTTGATGTTGATTTGAATATATCAGCTGTGTTGCTTAATGTTTATATAGTTTGGCTCTGCTGCTTCATGTTGATTTGAATAGTTTCGCGAAACTGAGCATTGATGTTGATTTGAATAGTTTAGCTGTGGTGCTTGAATAGTTTGGCTATGTTGCTTGATGTTGATTAAAATAGCTTAACTGCACTGCTTGATGTTGATTTGAATAGTTTATCCATGCAGCATGATGTTAGTTTGAATATTCCCGCTATGCTGCTTGAGGGGCCTACTTCAGCTGTGCCATATGTTGCTTGGTACTGTTTCCACTAAGCTACACTAAAGCTTTGGCATAAATATATTTCTTCAGCATGGGAACACCAAAAACGCTTCAACGGAGGTAAATACGCTCGTCTTTATGGCGGCGTTTATCGCTGGCGTTAGCGGAAGGATAACGTCACGCCAACATGGAAAACCGGCTTTATAGTGGTGGCCCTTTTAGTGACCACGCTTAACGGTAGCGACGGAAGGTGAACGTGGTGCGGTTATGTGTAGACAGGTTCCTTTAAGTGAGCTAAATGAAATTAGAGCCATTGGACTTTTTACATCCATTAATTAATTTGTGTCTATACCTACAGCCACATGTCAAACACACTTGGTTAGTCGTGTTTAGATCTGAATGGTAATCATTTCCACAACATGTGTTGATTTAATATCAGTCATATTAATTTTATATTAACCCTTAAAGCGCTGAAATATTTCGGTATAAACCGAGAGAATAAATGGGGGGTTTTTCAATGTCTTGGTTAGCTCTTCTCGCTTCATATGAATAGGCCTACCTATGTTTTGGGCCATTATTTCACTCTTTCATTGCGGGGGTCGACTTTAGACGTCACGTACAATCGGACGTCTATGGACGCCAGATTCTGACATATAAAGTCGTTCCCCGTGCTGAAAGGGTTAACTTTCGTCACCCTAAGGCATGCATCCTGATGAATCCCAAAATATTGGCTCAATGATGTATTAATGTTAGAATAGTTGTATCAACATTAAAATGATATTGAGCTAATGTTGAGTGTTGGCGCTACATAAAATGTCGTGTTGTTCCATGAAAACACGATTGATCTTTAAAACACCAAAATGATCAAAAACACTATTTTATCACTGCCAAAACACACCAATGCAGAGGATTAGGTTTAAACTGGTTAATTTTTTTCGCGTTCGCGCCTGTTTTGCATGAGAAATTAATAACTAGCGTGCTGTCGTGGCCTGTGTGTTCGCTATCGCATTCGCTTTAGCTTTTGTACTTAAAGAGCAAAACACACCAACGCGATATCGCGCGCTACGTCACGATGGTTATCAAACAGATTATTTTTCATCATTGCCAAAACATACCAGCGCGACGATGTACGCGAGCGCTTGCATTCGCGTTGGTGTGTTTTAAAAGTTTTACAATTTAACTTTAGGCTTGTATTGGTGTAAGTATTTGTTGATGTCTCTCGTACATAAACGGTCAATGTAGGCCCACATATATTATCACTGACACGCGAAACCAGTCGTTAGTTTTAATGTACACGATGGAAAGATAACTATAATTATATAGACATTCTTGTCATCCATAATATCTATTGTTCTCACTGACATTTAAATTATTATGCCACGTTTATTATTGAAAACCAGTTGAATGAAAAAAAGATATAACGAATACTATTGGAAAATTATTCAATGTTTCGGATTCATCTCATAGTATTGTCTATTATAACATCATCAATACCGTATATCAGTATAATAGGTTTGATAGAAGAGTGTGTTGGATATAATAGGACATCGGGTAAAATGGATACACCTGGATACACCTGGGACCTCAACGGTAATGTTTTCAAGGTTTCTGTTAAGTACCTTATCTGCTGTATACATAATGAACTAATACTTCATGCAGGTAAAAGCTCTACTAATTTATTTTTTTTCTTCGTGTGCTTGCATAATAGGTATATTGAATGAAACATATAGCCTACTATACTGATGTTTTCTCGTTTATTACAGTCTTATTGTCGATTATAGTCACGTTAATCCGATACCAGTATAAAGGCATATAATAAATTAATAAATATATTTCTCAGTAAAGTTTTCTTCCTTGTCACAATCCATTGTTGGATCTTCTCCGTTACTACACCTTGAATTAGCTTTCTTTTAGAAACATTACTGCTAAAACATCTTCAAGATAATATTATTAAAAAACACATCTATTCGGTCTGACATTTCCACCCTGTGAACCGGTGACGATTTCCCCTCATGTACCTTAGATGAGTTATAACCTTTAGAATTGTTTTTATATATTGTTTTCTGATTGATTGATTGATTGATTGATTGATTGATCAATTGATTAATTGATTGATTGATTGATTGATTGATTGATTGATTGATTAATTGATTGATTGATTGATTGATTGATTGATTGATTGATTGATTGATTGATTGATTGATTGATTGATTGATTGATTGATTGATTGATTGATTGATCAATTGGTTACATGACATAGTCTATTCAATAGCCTTGACCTCCAATGTTTTCACCGAGCGAGCTAATAAAATGAAGTATGGGGGATGGAGCTTATATAACAGCGTTTTTCACCAAGTAGCCACTCAAAAGGGTTTCCAGTGACGTCACTGCGTTTCACAGAATTATAGCTGAGCTTCAGACTTTCCATTAGAACATTCTCGCCATTATTTTTTTACTTGCTCTCTTCTCGTAACCTTTATGTACCGCTGTACCACATCAACCTAGGCGTAGACACACATAATGAGCAACATTGGCTCATCATCTGCAACGTTGGCCAAGGACAGAATCGATGTCTCCCTCTGGATTTTGTCTCGGTGTTCATATCACAGAAGACCTGTTCCTTTATTCATCGGTGTATGCGATCACCAATTCAATGAAAAGTTTACCTGTCCGGAAAATGGTGTCAATATTATATCACTTTAAACTGAGAGACAGTCAATTAGACTTTGTAAATAGCACGGATGACATACTGGTGAACACCCGCTGTCCCAGTTAAAAAAGAGATATTGGCCCCGTGTTGGCTTAAGGTTGGGCCAGCTGGCCCAACCTTAAACCAACAGGAGGGTGAGTGGATCGAGTTTTGCTGGCGCCTGATTGGAAGTGCCGCGATGAATCAGAGCGTCTCCCTACGCCTCAATGGCTCACCGCAAACATCCACATTCTGGATATCGTTGGTCAACAGTTGTGCGTGAAGTTCTCTATACAGGTTACGCAGGTCTGTTTAATGGCAGCCACGCATATTTCAGATGAGAGACAGGTCGACTGGAGGTGTTTTTTGAGCCAGGTGAAATGAGTTCAATAAAACGTGATTATTGACGTCATTTTAGCTGCTGGGGTTCCCTTTTACTGGATTTTAAAGTCTATGTTGTGACCCACGACTTTATCAGCTGAATTGTATTATCATTGTTTTAAAATTTGTATCCACGATCTTAGATAGCCTACACTCATAAATATTTGGAAAACAACACCTATCCTTCTCTAATTAGGATAGCATGAAATTGCATTTATATTTTGGTATCTAAGACACTTTTGACAATTTGCGAGCGAATACGTGTTGCATTTATAAATGCTCATAGCAATGCGTCAGGCTTTTTTACTTAGAAATTAGAGAATGTGTGTTGGAAATGATGATATTGCATTATTTACTCATACATCTAATCTGTCAGCTGACCAGTTATTTGTGGGTTAGAAATGGGCTGTTTATACGAGCTTCTGCACAGAAGTTCACACTTTTGTTCAACGTTTTCAATCACCTTCTCCAAGTCAAGCCTAAATAATTCTATTTTACATGTATATGTATATATATATTCGAACATGCAGCTAATTAACCCTTTAACCGCCAAATTATTCAATTTGAATTTTCACCCACTTGAAGCTGACGCGATCCACAACTTCAAGTGAGTGAAAATTGATCAGATTTGACAAAATGGAGGTCAACTGTTTTTAAATATTGCTGATTGATGTCACATTTTATCTTTAACATGTTTAAAAGGTGGTACTTAATGGACTAATAAAAACTGAAAACCCGAATATATGCGGCATCGGCGGTTAAAGGGTTAAGTAGCCCACTTGTTTATTATACCGCTCATAACTAACATAGAAGAGCGTCTGAAAGACAAGAGGATTTTTATTCATTTTACTGTCTGTCCGTTTATTTTGGAAAACAGAACACCCTTGATAAAGTGATTTATCAAGGTATTTCACAGTATTTAATTACTTCCTGAAAGAGCGAAAATGACCATGACTAGAAATCTAAGGTATTTTACTGCAGACATTGGAACAGCCCCAACTACCACCACAAATAGAGCAACTGCACTGGTTCAGTTAAGACAGTGGAACAAGTGCACCACTCTTTTCGGAGCCACGAGATTCAGAATGCTCAACATGTGGAAACTTTCTAACTGCTATAAAGCAAAGAGGAATCATGTTGTCGATTTGTTAGGTGCCTTGTGTAAACATGTGAGCTGAATGTGAGACTCGGAGCTTCAAACACGTGTCGGTGGGGACTAGGAATATAACGTCCCCTTGGATATGAAAGGGTGTATTTGCCACTCTGTAAAGTGGCAGATACACCCTTTCATATCAAAGGGGACGGTAAGATCACAGTCAGCCAGACCTGTAATATGTCACGCTCAGAAAAATATCAACCCACATGCAGATTAACCCTTAAAGCGCTGAATTATTTTATACAGACCAAGAGGCCAAGGGTTTTTTCAATTTGAAATAATCATAAATGCCTTCGTTAGCTCTTCCAACTTCATTGGAATGGGCCTACCTATGTTATGAGTCTACAGCAATTATTAATATTTTTTCTCTTTAAGTGCAGGGATCGACTTTAGACGTCAGAATCTGACGTCTATAGACGTCAGATTCTGACGTCTAATGTCGATCCCAGCACTGAGAGGGTTAACCCCTAGAGCACTGATGATATCGACTGAAGTATCCATTCTGTGATTTTATTAGCAGTGGTAGAATCAGTTGTTAGAAATAAACTATGTCTCAAACTTTGAAACACTGATATCTGTCGCTCTTAAATTTCACGAATCACACAAATTTTCAGTCACTTTAAGTTGTGTATCGCGGTAGCGAGACACAACTTAAAGTGACTGAAAATTTAAATTGATTAGCTCAGAGCTCTAGGAGTTAAAACTCACACTCATCTGGTCATGTCTGAAACAAACTCAATAGTGGGCCAACGTCTCCGATGTTCGCCCAGCATTGAGCTAATATTTAGATAACGTCTATGTTTACACGGTTAAGTTGACTATAGTATATGCCCATACTGCTCTGCAAAGCCAAAAGGCAGTATCTGCTCACTCGTAAAGTAAGTAGATACTGCCTTTTGGCTGTGTACGGCAGTATATATCTAGATATATATGCAGTGGTCGTCCTTGAAGATCAGGTTTACTCACTGCACACATCTTTCAATTCTAGTATCAACTTCACGCATGCCATTTTATAACATGTCTCTCAATCTCTTACATACAAAATGTAAGTACTGCATTGTCGAATTTGTTAAATGTGTGTGCTAAATGTGCGTTTAAATACAATGAGAGTGTACCAGAGACGAGAATTATACTATAATTAAAAAAAATCGATGTGTAGGCATATACAGGTGTATAACCCTTTAGGTTCCATCACCATCAAGCTAGTTATTTTATCGTGAAAAGCCAAGATAATAAGATCCCGTGGAATTTGAAGAGTTGAGACATGGCAGACAGCGAGGATGTGCTTCCACGAAGACAAAATACCATCATACAACAATATGAAGACAAGGCAGAATAGATGGACAACGCACTTTCCATTCCATCATCAAGAAAAAATGTAGTGGGAAATAGCTGGATGCACAGCGTCGATACTGTCGTGGATTCTTGGGCTTTTAATACAATATAATATAATACATGGGGGGCTAAAAATGCCAAGGAATATAAAATGCCAAGCCCATTGGTAAAAATTCCCGATGATAAAAATGCAAGAGGTAGAAATGCCAGAGAATATAAAATGTCAATGGTAAAAATCACAGATGTTAAAATGCAAAAACATTTCCATCTAGCATTTCAATCATCTAACCTTTTTACCAATTGATGTAGCTGGAAATGGCTTTATCATATAGAATACAACAAATATATTTTGACACCAAGGTTTCCGGGTACGGGACACTTTTTACAGTGGTTCCTGTTAACATAATGGTGGCAGCGAGAGTTTAATTTGGCAATTAGTCATAGACAAATAAATAACCGATTTATATTTTATCTGATAACAACTCGCCTAGTTAACTAATTAAAATTTTCACCCCCTTGATGTTGTGTCTCGCTACCGCGACCCACAACATAAAGTGCGTGAAAATTACTCATATATCTTGAGATCGAATGTTCGCAAATCGTGATGTTTAAACATACATTTAATTCCCAATAACAGTGATTTGATCCGCTAATAAAACGGATTTAAAACGATTAGCGGTGAAAGGGCTAACCCAACCAGCACAATACGTTGCCCTATGTTGATCCAATGTTGGTCCACCGTCTACGACGTTGTCCCAACATTGGATCAACATAGGGCCAACGTTTTGTGCATGTTGATTCAATGTTGGTCCACCGTCTAAGACGTTGGCCCAACATTGGATCAACATAGGGCCAACGTATTGTGCCTGTTGATTCAATGTTGGTCCACCGTCTAAGACGTTGGCCCAACATTGGATCAACATAGGGCCAACGTATTGTGCATGTTGATGCAATGTTGGTCCACCGTCTAAGACGTTGGCCCAACATTGGATCAACATAGGGCCAACGTATTGTGCATGTTGATTCAATGTTGGTCCACCGTCTAAGACGTTGGCCCAACATTAGATCAACGAAGGGTCATCGTAGAGTTCGGGGTTCGTTTCCCGGTCTCAGCGTTTTGAAAGAAACAAAAATGTTTCTTCCCCATCCACTCATAAAAACTCAGTATTGTGAGGAGCTTTCGTGACCGAGAGGTAGCGTGCTCGGCCTCAGACCGCCAGGGTTTAAATCTCGAATCCTGTGTCTTGAGGGCAGTGTCATCACTCATCTCACCATTCTCAGGAGATTCTCCTGACCCAATTTAGCCTGTTTGTGCACAAAAGTGGCCTAAAGCCCGACTCATTTCATTTCATTTTGCTGGGAAGGCAGGTGATGCTGGGATCACTATACACTATCGGAGGCGCGGTGTGTGAGGAGAGCTCCAGTGTCAGACACCCAGCCCATGTTGACAGTTGAGCTATATCAGTCATCCTGTGGTCTGTCTAAACCCCACAGCCGATAAAAAGATACCGACAGAAGCTGGAAGCTGGGCAAGTGGGTGGATAGGTTCCTGTAAACAATCTTCCAGGAAACTCCATGACCATACACCACGCTACACCCCTGCACCACCCCAGCAGACACGAGATGTTGACCCAATGTTGGGTTAATGTTGGGCCGACGTTGGCTGTACGGTATCTGTGCCAACTTCCCGGCCATACAGTGCATTTAACATCGGTTTAATGTTGGGATAACGTCGCACATTTACTCTAATATTACTAATAATTATAATTGACTACATGAATAACAAACCAACTGCTGGAGATTTGTACAGAGATGCTAAAGCCGTTGTGACCTACGCTTCAGCAAATGATTGGTCAGCTTGTTAGTAAAAGCAAGGAAAATAGAATCAGATTATATTTTCATTGGTGAAAGTTAGTTATAAACTTCAGTGATTCACAAACATTTTTCACGACGAGCAGCCACGACTCTGCCATTTATCTTGACAAAGTAGTCAATAATTTAGACATACTGCGGTTAATTTCCATGGAGATCTAAAGTATGCCACCTAGACCGGTGACAAAACGACTTGCTATGGCAAGTATGTCATGCCTGAGAAAACCTGATATACCACATGACTGTACTGTAGTCCTACCCGTCATCCTATGGCATCTAACTATACTGTCGCTATATTCCTTTTGATACAACTGTTAGAGATCAAAATGCAACTGCATCTCACATGTAAGACAATACTGATTCACTGGAATCTAAATGACCCTCTTGGATCATGTATACACATATTACAAATTTTGTTCTGATATTTATCTTTATACAATTTGACATGTACTATTTTTGTAATATTATTCTGAGGAAGACCGCCTGAATTACTGGTATAGTTGCGTACATGTCAACAATCCTTTTACAACACTTGAGTGATGTTATGTTTTGCTATCACGCGATCGGATGATGATGAATATAAAGAGGAGCTTATGCCACCTTTGTGCACATACAGTCTACACTGGGCCAGGAGAACCCCCTCATGATGGTGAGATAAGTCAGATGACACTGCTCTCCAGACACATGATACGAAATCCGAGTCCTGGTGATCTGAGGCCGAGCACGCTACGTTTCGGTCACAAAGGCTCCCCACAATACTGAATCTTTAAAAAGCGAATGACAAAGAAACATTTTGTTTCATTAACCCTTTAATCGCCGGTGCCGCATATATTCGGGTTTTCATTTTTTATTAGCACATTAAGTACCACATTTTAAATATGTTAAAGATGAAATGTGACATCAACCAGCAAGATTTGAAAAGAGTTGACCGCCATTTTGTCAATTCTGAATAATTTTCACTCACTTGAAGTTGTGGATCGCGTCGGCGAGACACAACTTCAAGTGGGTGAAAATTTAAATTGAATAATTTGGAGGGTAAAGGGTTAATACCTCAATACCAGAGAGGCAGATGTCACACTTTCACCTTCCAGCATTGAACCAACGTAGGGTCATTCTCCAACGTACTGTGATCGCTGCGAGTGCTCCAGTAATTTCAGCGTCAAATGTAAGACAAATAATACAGAACAACTTAGCAGTTAAAGCGTTTACGTCTGCATTTCATGTACGGTCCTTTCTAAAAATACTCTCTTTTGATTGACTCGTTGTACATACACTTTTTTGTTGATAAAATGAAGTGGTAATCTGTGTTATATTTTTATTATAATCTGCCTTTGTAGCCAGTGGCATGACGGTTTTCTTTAAAGTTATTTATATAATCAACCAAAGCATTGGTTGATTATCCCCACAATAAAACACTTCCCCCCAGAATCATCACATTAGCCGTGTATAGGCTTAGTTTAAAAGTTAGACCATTTAGCATGTGGTAAATTGCTAATTATGAAGCCACTCAAAACCATTATCTTCATTCGGGGTTAATGTCAGTATTACATTACATGTTAAATTGTCCAATTTCTGAAATATTCACTAAAATGAAAATTAATAAATAATACTGTAATATAGTACATATATCTCAGGCCCAGGGCGCCGATCAACGTTCTTCATATAAATGCGCAGTCAAATGGACCAGAATATTGACATCCATGAATTGGTTGTCTCCGACTAGATTATAATAGGTTTCATCATCAATAAGGCCAATTTTCTTTCGTGGCACACATTTTCACAATAATTCCGATGTGATTATTAGAATGTGTCATTCAAAGAAATGTTTTTTCGCATTTTAAACATAAATACACTGGCAAATGTTTCATCAGTATAGGTGTGCATAATGTCCAACTATTTAATGTTTAATCCAACCTTTTGAATTACCGTTTTTAGTTGAATATTTGCCATCTCAAAAACTATTCATGACATGTCAGTTGACATATTCGATAGAAATTTAGCGAAATATTTGGCACGTGTGTGAAGTGTAAATCAGCTTACTGGCACGTGATCCTGCCAGATCTGTTAAGCGTAACGTTACTACAACAAGTAAGTACTTCAATTGTCTTATAATACATATGATTAGTATTGTGACCACAGTATCCTCTTCACAGCCTGTTATTATTCTCTGTCCAATTGATTTTGTGCCAATTAGAGATAAGTCAATATTTGTCCTTGGTTTTCTGAACATGTACATAATGATAAACTATTGGCGTCGCATTAAGTGCAACGTCTAACACACGCCTTTGAGTTTGCAGAATAAATTTATCCAAATTATTTAACGTTGCCAAAATAAAGTGTAAATCGTGGAATCACTAAAAAGAACATAACATTGGTTCTAATGAGGTTATATAAGTAACAGTGGTATAGGATTCTGATATCACCGCTGCTCCATAAATAGTGCTCCAAACTATTCAAAGGACCGTTGTGGTCAGTGCTGGGGGTATACTCTGTATACAAATAGTAACGCCAACCCTTTAACCCTTTCAAGTCTGAATTTACCATAGTTATCTTCATCCACTACAAGCCGCAATTCTCGACTTGTAGTGGATGAAGATGACTTGATTTGGTTTCAAAATTAAAGAAAATTACCACGTATTGGTAAACCAGTTTCATGAAAATTTTTGTTCTAAAACCCATAGTTGTAGGAAAATTAAGTATGTATGTGAAATGATGCCTCAATGCATCGTGGGGCTTAAAGAGTTAAATATTAGAGTATTGTGTTACGTCTCAGTTTATGTCGTCCAAGATATCTTTATTCCAAAACATACGAGGCTCTACTGTTTGTTCGAGTAATATGTTTTGGGGACAATCTGGGACAAACTTATTGAATAATTGAACATAATTAGAAATATCAATTAATGACTGAAAACGAAATAATTTCTCCTTCAAAATTATGAACTGTAATTTGCCTGAATAACCTATTATGCATACACATATTTACGTGACTTCATACGATGTCATATGATGATATGTGCCCGACACAAATTAGATTATTATTGTCTACCTGATTATATATTGTTTCTAAAATTCTCCTTCTAAATTTCAGTGTTATCCACTAAGGGGTGTACAGGTGGCTATTGTGAACACGGGACTTCCTGCCAGTGCTGGTTCAATGTTGGTCCAGCGTCTTCGACGCTGGACCAACGTTGTACCAGCACTGGATCAATGTCTTCTGCTTGCTGGGAGGTAGTTATTGTAAACTGGTTCAATATGTCTATAGGACACTGCTACCATAAACATAAACATGTCAGACCTAGCTAGCTGGTAACTCCTCCATAGGCCTCTCTGTCAAATAATAAAACTCCACATCGCAATCCGGTTTGAAGTGCACGCACTAAAATATCAAGTAAGAGTGTATACATCATGTGTATCTAATATATAGAAATTTATACATGTATTATTATGTTATAAATGCATATATACACAAATATTTAGCACTTTTCTTTTATCATTGAACACATCCAAGATGAATATTTTATATAGTTTGAAGTTAGAGCGCAAAATGTTTTTACGACCCCTGCGTTTAATCGGATATGATCGTGCACAAAGCACATCGTGTACAGACAAGTCCACGTGATCATTTAATAAACATCACTATAACCACAAACATAACAATATTGTGTTAACGTAAATTATCCAGAGGTAGGCTACACGTCACCATGGAAAACTGACTAGATCTAATACCTGGATGAGGAGCATCATCTGGGTAAATATACTAAATTTCCTACAAACACGAGACGCTCGCCCAATGTTGTTTTAATGTTGTGCCACCGTCTGCGACGTTGGTACAACATTAAAAGAACATTATTGGAGAAACATTTCGTTTTTGCTGTGATATGTCGTACAAACAGCGGCCGTTCTCTCACTAATACATCATCCTATCTTGTATATATATCTCGTTTGCAGAGGCGAATGTTACATGCAGGGGGCCTAGATCAACACATAAAAATCTCTTGCAACATATTCTTTCAGTTGTATATCGTCACCTTTAAAATGAACATGACAGAATAAATTTACAAATTAGCGCAGGCGACTCTTCTTGGGATAATAACGTGGGGTGAACATTATTTTTATTGTTAATATGGAATGAACAGTTCTGTTTATTAAGGAATCATTTTAAACAATTTTATTATTTCGCAGCCACGGGAGCCTAACTGTTAGCAGATTAGATTGTATGATTATGGGTCTGTGTATACATGTACAAAACAGCGGAGAAGACAATCATGACAATAAACACAAAACATTTGTATAACATTTTTACAACGTCGGCCCAACGTATACAACGGCGGATCAATGTCTTCGACGTTGGTCCAGCACTGCACAAATGCCACACATGTACGGCCATATCCAGAACTATGTAGCTGTTCTAGTTATTAACCCATAGTGTTATAGTGTCTTTTATCCCTGGTGACCAGTATGGTGGCCCTGATTGTTTTTATAATCATGCTTACATGTACTGTTTACCGAAATAAATCAAATCAAATCAAATCAACCCTTAAATCGCTAAATTAAATAATTTAAATTTTCACCCAATACGAATATTTGCAAATCCTGATGTTTAACCACACATTTCATTCCCAATCACGGCATTTGATCAAGTTTACATAAGCCTATAATAGGCTACCTCCCCTAACATAGTTGTATATTTTATGTCAGCGAACATTTCATAAAACCAAGCAAAAAAAGCAAAATTCTGTAAACTGATGATAAGCTTAATAACTTATTGTAGGGTTCTGTGCGTCTCGAGACTCACACATATAGGGCCTATTATGCTGTAACTAAAAAATTCAACAAAGCAGCAATTTGCTTCTCTGTAAAAAAACTCATTCAACATTTTCGTCAAACATTCTCATGAGAAAAGGTGTTTCACCTCTGTGCGAGGCAGACTAATTATAAAGCTTAATCCTAGCAAGACAGAATTTCTTCTTATTGGAACCAAACTTCAGCGAGAAAAAAACTAATAATTTTCCATGCTCAATTCTAGGTCAAGACACAAGTCCATCAGCATCAGCCAAAACTCTTGGTGAAGTATTCGACAGTAGCCTGAATTTCCGAAAACACATATCCCAAACATGTAGGGCATTCTATCATATCCATGACCCACGTCGAATTCGAAAAAGTCTTTCCTTAGATCTTGCCAAACAATTTGCAGTGACACTCGTCAGTAGAAAGTTAGATTATTGTAAATCGCTTATTCAAAATATGCCAGAAAAGGAAATCGCTAGATTACAATGCGTTCAGAATTGCCTTGCAAGAGTGGTAACCCGGCCCCTCGATTTAGTCATTCCGTTCCTATTCTAAAACGATCACGTCTTCCTGTCATGTTTCGCATTCATTTTAAAATATGCTCAATAACTTTCCGAACCCTAAAATACAACCAACCTGCATATCTGGCTGACTTACTAGTTCGGCCGAAATGCTCAAAATATCCACGCTCCACAAATTCAAATAGATTTGTTGTTCCCCGTATAAAAAACTAAGACTGGGTCAAGAGCTTTCTCTATATCTGGCCCAGCCTTCTGTAACGCTCTGCCTGTGCCCATACGTAATGCCGAAACAATTTTAACATTAAGGAAATTACTTAAATCTCACCTATTTGACCTGGCTTTCCCACCCTTGCTCCTTAGTAGTCCGGCTCCCTGGTGATGAACCTGCTTTTGCCTCGACTATGACACATGGTCACGCTAAGGATTTGTGCGCCTCTGAGTTCGGTCCGCTGAGAATATATTTTACGTTTTTACGTTATTGATAAAGTGCCGGTAACAGTTTTTTGCACACACTTAATATTTAAAATCGTGCCTCTATTCTAGTATTAAATGTGGCTAATTAATTAACTTAAAATATTGCGAAAGACAAAGCTGTCCATCAATTGCACTTTTCAATATAAATTGTCTTTTCTACAGTCACCAGATGTCGCTGTGTACGGGCAATAAAGACATGTTTAATCTTTCACTTATATTCCAGTATTAAACCACAAAACATGTCTATACCATTTATACAACGTCGGCCCGGTCGAGCATTGTATAAATGTCTTAGAAATGTTTTGTTTTTTCCTGGGATAGCATTTATAAACGTTAGCAGGTGATGGGTATTTCTTTCTATAAATTTCTACTTCACTGTCAGTGAACGATATGTGTAACATATAGGGCCTACATGTATATTATATTAGGAAAAGGTCATTTACACAGTCCGCGATATAACTGTAAATCGCGCGGTAAAACAAAATCCCGCGACACTCAGTCCGCGATTGTAGGTTCTGTAGGGCTGAGTCTGCGATATTTCAGTTACAGGGACAGTCCCAGACTAAAATCATAAAAAATTGGTGATTTTATTTTGGCTTCTTATATCATATAGTCATATTAAGAAGCCAAAATAAAATCACTGATTTTTTCATGATTTTAGCCTGGGACTGTCCCTTTAAGAAATACATACTCTACATGGGTTGTCCATATTTTTTTCTCTCTAATAAATTGTATGCAATATGAATAATAACATAAATAAATTCGCTTCGTGTGAGGTTACAATTAAATATGGAAATCTAGGAAAAAAAAAGTGATTGATAATTTTTCGAGTGTAATTTCATGGATTTACAAGGTTATTCCCGGGAGAGACTCATGTCTAATAAGTATTAATACCTAGACGGCCTACAATGTATGCAGACAGGCTGACCTGCGTTTGGCCGAATGTATATTTTCCTTCTTGGCAAGTGTTCACATGAAAGAAAAACCTCCATAATAAATAACACACTGTCTCGATCATAACGATGTCATTTAAAAGTATACATGCTCACGTCTGGCTCTTATTTCCACGATATAATATGGTGTATATGAGTTTTATGATATATACTGTTGGTATAACATCACACTTTCAAGTAAGTATTTACGAGGATGTTTGCTGTCGTGCGTTTGTTGTCAATCAAACTGGAATGTTAAAACAACATAAGACCTGAGTCTCTGTGTTTTTTTACGTTTAGATTAATAGATCTTGGTCGACTAGCCGTATTTTGAGACGTGTTTTGTATGTTATCTCCAGTTGTTACTGTCTGTTCCAGTGGAGAACACGTTTAACACTGAATTATTTTTGTTTAGGCCATGGAGACTACAGGTTTTTTCAATTTGAAATGGTAATAAACGTCTTAGTTAGCTCTTTCCGGTTCATTTGAATACCTATGTTATGGGTCTACGGCCATTAAAGATAATGTAATTCTTTCAGTGTGGATCGTCTTCATACGGCAGAACCTGACAACTACAGACGTCAGATTCTGTCGTATAAAGACGGTCCCCGCACTGGAAGGGTTTATTTTGTGATAAATGTTTCGTTCTGGAATGAGAGGGCTACGTGACGTCACATAAACAGTCATGTGACACCTGATAACACCATTGTTGTTGGGAGTAATAAATGGGTTGTACGGAAATACCCTTCAAATCCGGAAAATACTGGTTCAGATGAATGGTTCTCATCCAGGATCACGCATACCTATGCCATCTGTCACACTTGATTTAGTGAGTCTGATCAACAAGTAGAAATGGGAATGCGGCTTATACACATCAAGTACGGCCACTGTCTTGTCTGCAGCCGGTCAAATCCTGTTACTGATATATAGTAGCTATATCCCAACAAACACGAGACGTTGATCCAATGTTGGATAAATGTTGGGGCACGCTGCCCCAACATTAAACCAATATTGGGTAGGCCTATATATGTCTCATGGGTATATGTGTTTGCAGCACTACACATTGATGCGGCCAGTAAAACCAAGAACTTTGTCTATATAAAGTTCTTTGTAAAACTAAGAAAGAGTTGGACTTGATGAGTGGTTGCTATAATAACAACCTACTTTAGCATCAGGCCAGGGCATCAGGCTATATTTTTTCCAAAACAGGTGCGCAAGTGGCCCACATTTTCTTACAAATACATGGAATACATTTTGAACATTTAAAAAAAAAATGTTAAGGTGTAGAATGTTATATAGGCCTATAAGTCAATAGAGGTAGCCAGACAGAATTGTTAAAATCACTGATATATCGGATATATTTCGTTTGAAAAATCGAGTCTAATCCTTTCCTGACTACACCCGTAATTCCCACATGCACATAGCTGCAGTCAGCTGTTGAGAGGATTCAGCCACCGGCCCAGCAGCACCGCCCTTCTTACTCACTATATCGCCCATCTCAGCTCGCTGGCCTTCCAAATTTGGAACAGGCCAGGTAAATAAGCAGTGTCGGTGTCTGCAGCTCGACTATCAAACGCTAAACACCGTACACCTGACGCTGGCGAAATGTCGGCATAACGATGGGCCAGTCTTCGTATATTGTTTCACTATTAAGCCAACGCTGAAGTGGGTACATGCCGTACAGCTGTTACTGCGCCTCTCTGGATCGCCTCCTGTACTTCCAGAAAGCTCCACATGCCAGGAAGACACAGCTCAAAGGTTACGCCAACGTCGTAAATGTTATTAAGCCAGCACTGAGTTGGGCCAGGCAGAGTACACAGTACCCCCTGCGGTTTGTTGCAGGATCCTGCAGGCCAGCCTACAGCAAGCTGTAGCCAGGCCAACTTACTGGACAGCGTCTGCCAGATATAGTTCAGGCATGTAACAAGAGACGCCGGCCGGCGAAATATCTCTAACGTGAGTGTCTGGGAGTTGTGTGGCAGCCTAAGGGTTCGCTCTTTCTTTATGCTGCTGAAAACTGAAGGGGTTCTACAGGAAACAGTTTGACAGACACCTCCCAGTACAAGATTATCAACATTATATCTGCTATACACATAGCAACCAGCAGCAGCAGCATCAGCCACAACCCCCATAACCTGAGTGGTCTGACTTCTAGGACCTCTTGGTACCTCAGCATCATCACCAGCCGCTGGGGTAAGTTAACAGACACGCCTCAATACAAACTAGAAACGCAGAGATCTGATTAACATTGCCACCGTGCAGGCATTGCGGGCCGTAGTAGCTGCTGTAAATTAGAGATATTAAAGTCCCCCGGCAATAACAATACATTCGTGTAGCAGCAGCAGCAGCAGTGTGGATTGTACAGAGGGAGGTAGGGCTAGATAGCACGGAATCAGTCGCTCTGCGCTCTTAGGAAGTTGATAGAGCAGACATCAACTAAGCCATCACAAGTGGGCAACAACATCCTGCCCAAGCAGTTACCGGTAAGTTAAAACAAGTATTTTAACCTGTTATACATTAATTGTGGAAGTCACATTATATCATAAATAGATAGTCCGCGCTCACCATCATCGGGATGGGTGTGTTTGTGGCTATGCAGTGATGTTGGTATTCTTGTCTTTGTAGAGGTGTAGGCAGGGCTATGTAGCTATATATGAAAGATACCTAAAGTTAACATGACCACTAGCCAGCTTCGTTCATCCATCCATCGATGCGACTTAGCCGACTTTAGAATGTCTATTCTATTCAAAGGGCAGTAACTGCTTTCTTGAAAAGTAAGCAATCACATGCCTTTTGCCTTTGTAGATCAGTATGGTGGTGTAACTATTTTTGTGGGGACAAACGATTGGACCACAGATTTCAGACAGTAATTTTTGCAGTTTATTTCCTGTATATTAAAATAGGAGCAGGTTTCGTATATAATTTTATACCAATAATATATAGGCCTAACATGCAAAAACTTTTTAAATTTAACTATGCATCAAATAAAACAACATTTTTTCTAAGAGAGCAGCCGTCCAACTTGTGTACGTGTTATAGAAGATGTACGTATCTTGTCACGGGATTGTTAAGAAAATCACTCCTTTTGGATTTAATCTCTATTATATTTTAATTGAACGTTTTTCATCTTCGTGCAATTTTATCTTATCAGTGACTATTGCGTTATTACATACTGTTATCTTTGACGTCTCGTCCTGTACAGCGTCCAGCCCTGTACACCACCTATATACATAGTATACACGCGGATACGGATAGAAAATCCCTGATTTAATGGAACCGACATCACGATTCTTATCACTTTCATTAATGTCATAGAAAAAAAAATGTTATCACACACGTTATAAGACCCAAATACTGGTTTTTCACCACATAATCTTCGTTAATTTCTTCAAGGCGAGGGCTCTGGTGCAGTGGTTAAAGCCGCCTGCCTGGAAAGTCGGAGATCGCGGGTTCGAACCCCGCTTTGATATTCATGTTTCAATGAAACAAAAGTTTCTTCCCCGCTCAGTCGTAAAGATTCAATATTGTGGGGAGCCTCCGTGACAATAGGTAGCGTGCTCGTCTTCAGATTGCCAGGGATTGAATTTCGAGTCCAGTGTCTGGAGGGCAGTGTCATCTCATTTATCTCACTATCCTCACTCAGGAGGTTCTGGCCAGTTTAGCCTATGTGCACAAAGGCCTAATACCCCATTCATTTCATCTCGTTTATTTCAGGGGCGCATGGAGGAATTTTCGTGATTGTTTGCAAATATGATGACGGAAAGAGAGGGTGGGTGGGTAAAGTACTGGAGACAAAAATGTGAGCATGTGATTTAATGTGATCAAAAATACAAAAAAAAATCTCAAATACACTTTTGTAACGATTTTCTTTCAATTATTTTTGGCCAATGCACATTGGTGTTAACAGATAGCATCAGAAATGCATTGTATTAAATTGTATTATGCATTTCTGATAGCATGTAATGGAAAGGGATCACTTTGAGAAGATTATGAGTTTTTGTCGGTTCAGCCGAATGAACTACACCCTTTTTATACCTACCTGCTGAAATAACTGTCATTATCGCCCTATACCACAGCCTGAAAACTACCGCGACCTGTTAACAAATAATAGTTAACAGCGTTAAAATCATTGATAATCTGAAAGGAAAATGCGCCATCATTCGCTTTCTGATCCTGATGTCTGTGTACAACTTGGAAATGCAGCTTCTAATATTAACCCTTTAACCGCCGGTGCCGCATATAATTGGGTTTTAATTTTTTACTAGCACATTAAGTACCACTTTTTAAACATGGTAAAGACAAAATGTGACATCTATCAGCATGATTTGAGAAGAGTTGATACCCATTTTGTCAAATCTGCATAATTTTCACTCACCTGAAGTTGTGGATCGCGTCAGCGAGACACAACTTCAAGTGGGTGAAAATTCAAATTGAATAATTTGGCGGTTAAAGGGTTAAAAGAAGTTTGATAAAACAAATGGTATCAACAATTTACACTCACAATTTGATATAAGTCTAAGTATAAAATGTTTTATTGATCGTTTACGTGTCAACTTTTCTGATGCGGCGCGAGTCGGTTATACTTTTCGGATGTCATTATCCCACGAATTTGAACATTGTGGGTCACTGCATGCGTGTGCACCAAGGAAAGATCTCTGTCGCAACGGGACTCGAATCTGATACCCCCGGGCTCTGAGTCAACCACGCTACCAATGACCTATCCTGTCGCACAGTACGTTCTCATGTGATTATTCAATCGAATTTCTTTAATTTCATATGGTATTTTGATTGTTTTCTGTTTATTTTTGTCTCATTACCTTTGCAAACAAGTGTACCTGCCACATTATCACAGCTGTATCCCGGCAAACACGAGTCATTGGCCCATTGTTTAATTATTGCTGGCCCACGGTCTGCTACGCTGGCCCAGCAATAAAAATAACATCGTTTCCTGGGATGTGGATTTAGTCTAGCTGGACCTGTCCTTTATTGGTTACGAGTCAGAAACTTCCACGAATGGCCAGAACTAGTCACCGGTAGCGGATTATCAGATATGAATCATCACAGAGGCTATAGCTTATAGCGTGATATTTTTTCCATGTGACTGCATTGCCTCCAGGGGAAAAAACATACGAGCAAACACGTGACGTTGGTCCATGCTGATTTATTGTTGGCCCACCGTCGTAGACGGTGGGCCAACAATAAACCAGCATTGTGTCAATATTACGTGTTTAGCGGATATAGATCCGCAATACCATGATTGTTACAATAACCCTTAGAGATCTAGGAGCTCACAATTTTCACAAATAAAAAATACCATCTCTAGTCAGCTATATGAATTAGGGACCTAAAACAAGTGTTTCGGTTTGTCTGCGCAGACTCGGACCATATAACAATGATTTACGGCACGTATAATACAAGCCAAATGAGACGCCGACACAGATATGCTTTCCTCTTGTAAATATATAGGCAAAAATAGTACAGGCCCGTAGCCAGGGGGGGGGGGGGGGCCGGAGTAGTCGTACGACCCCCCCCCCCCCCCTGCAAGCTGGAGGTCCACATTTTGGCCATCCCTTGTCGCCGATTTTTGGCCAACTTGAAAAATTTTGGCTCAAAGTTTGAAGAATATGAATAAAGATTTTACCAAGTCATTGGTTCGTGTTTTGCAATGTGGTTAGCGCTTGTAGCCGTATTAGCATAAGCCTTTTGTGACTAGGGAAAATGCTAAACCATCTTAGGGGCCGACCATTTAATACCAGGGGGGGGGGGGGGTATGGTTTTTTCGTAAAATATAGTTTGCTCTATAGTGTGTGGGGAAAAAATAATTTGTTCAGTTATGTTTAAGAAAAAAATTGGTTGTTGACAGCCAGCAGATCTTTCCAAATCTGCCGGAAACTGCCAAAGAAAAGCAAAAATGTCTTCGCTCCGCTCGGGTCAAACGTCTAATGCGCAAAGGTTTTATACCGGCACACTGGGATGGGATTAAAGGTCTAGTCAACTGTTAAAATATTTGCAGTTCAGCTGTTTAAGCATAAAAAATGTAAAGTGGATGAATAGTAGAGCATTCAAACACAATCTGTCAACACCATAACAAAATTTGTCAGCACCAGTACAGAAATATATTATGGTGATGACTGTTACGGTGATGACAAATTGTATGTTTATTGAAGATTTCCCCTGAAAAATATCAACCTATTATCACCCAAACTATCTCATGTATTTGGGTCATTCAAGTCAAACTAACGACATTGACTTTTGATTTTTACTTTCAACTGTGGCTATATGTGGGCCGTTACGGTGCTGACCTACAATAAACATACCTTTTAAAATTCTTCCTTAAAGTGGTATTTTTGAAGGACAAAATATGAAACTTTCACTAACCTCGTGTGTCCCATGCTAGACCAGCAAAAGGGCAGTTGTATGCAATGATCATCATAAGATAACAGTTGAAACGAACACAGCTAGCCACATGAGCATGCAGTGTTACGGTGTTGACATTACTTTGAGAAACACATGTGTTAGTGTAACTTGTAGCAGCATGCACCATACGACACACTTTTTCTCTGAAGGATCTGATTGGTATTCCCTGAGGTTACAACTAGGAAATACATTTCCAGATACCTGCCACCTATGTACGTTGTTGTACTATGTTATTAAACACAGAAAATCACCTTTCGGACACGTTACGGTGCTGACAATTGCTCGGATATCAAAAAATAATATAATGGATGCACTTAGGGGAGTGATTTTTTTTGCCAACACTGTTCACATTGATAGTGAGCTGCTGGTATGGGCAGCTACATTTAACAGCCTTTAATTTAGGTGCTCCATATACAGGACACTAAAGTTCACAGTTTGCAAAGAATGGCTCATATATATTCAACTCATAGGCCTAAAAAATACACATAAATTCAAAATGACACATGATCGTAATAACTTTAAGGGGTAGCCTATTTAATTTAGCATAGGGGAGGGGGAGAAAAAATTGTGTTTAAAAGCAGGAAATGCGAAATATGGGGGTTTTATATTTAAAACAAAGGAGAGTCATAATTCCCTCGCACCACCCTGTTGGCATGACTGGTGGCTGCCGAGAGTGGAAAAAAGGTCTAACTTTTGGCCTAAAACGACCCCCCACACAAAAATCCTGGCTACGGGCCTGTAGTAGCTTGTTTATAGCTCGAGTATGAAGCCTGCTTGCGCAGGGTTATTTTACACTCGCTCTCTCTGGTGTTGGCTACTCTCGCTTTCTGGCAGACGGTGGGGATTTTTGCATATAAGTTTTGTATATGCAGAACCCTAATTATATCAGGACCCCGCGCCACGTCATGTGTGAACCCTGATTTTATTACACTTTGATGATAGGATTGTTTTGCTCACGGCTGGGTGTATACAAGGTATTAGAGAATGTGAGCCGATAAGATAATGATTATACTGCAAACAGGAGACTTTAATCCCAAAACCCAATGGTAATTTAATGTTGGTGCAACGTCATTGACGGTGGACCAAGATTTTTGCTTTAGATATATGTAGAAGTTAAATACCTGCTTTAAAGGGGTAATAACGATGTTACACGCCTTCCCATTGGGCATAGGTCACAGCGGTAAATAATACTATTCACAACTTACTCGAGCAGTTAGTCAGGCCGGCAGAGCGATCACTATACTATCAAAAAGTGAAGCAACAGGGAGGATGTCATAATTATATATATACATTGGAAACTTAATGTATCCACGTTGAAAATTGTGCAAAGACCTGAAATCGGATCCCAGATGCTGTAATTAATCAGATTAATTACTGGGCCACACTTTTCCCATCCCAGATGCTGTAATTAATCAGATTAATTACTGGGCCACACTTTTCCCAGAAATTATACACAATTTCATTAAGCAAAGCAAAGGTTTTCAAAATGAGAAGTGAATGTTAAGTGATTAAGATACATCTATATCATCAATAAGCTTTACAATTTGTCAGTGTATAATTAATTCAATTTCTAGATTTTCTGCCGTATTATACAACTTGCACCCGATTTCGAATGCTCGACACATCATTATTGATAATTATACATGACAAGTGATTGGTCCCCCATCATACATGTATGAAGAATGTTTACTTGGCCATTATGTGGGGCTATGGTTTTTCTAGTGGTATAATCATCATATTCCAAAACAAATTAAGCTAAGTATAATGCCAATTTTAAGACAGAACAAAAGTATCATGATCACTATGCATCCATATATGTGGACGATAGGCTGCCGCTTCATTACAATGATTCAATAATTCCTGCACCGATAATTCAACAGTTATTACATGTTATGGGGCTTTGTGTAACTTGTTCATATATGATGCTTGATTAATTTCACATTCGACCTTTCAGTGACTCATATAATCTTAACTTTTTTTCGATCAACAAATTTTCTCGTCAAGATTTTTTTATGCATTTCTCCATTTCTCCAAAATGGTCATGGCAGCCAAAATGGCAGATTATCGGCCACTATTTTTTATTATGCTTAATATCTGGAAAACCGGGCCAGATAGCTACCATTGAACAAAATGTGCAGTTTCAGGTAGGGGTATACCATGAAAATTTCAACTTGATCAAATTCAAAATGGCATAATCAAAGGAAAACCGTTCCAGATAGCTATACTATTAACAAAGATTCTGTTAGAATCTTTGCCATTACCATAGAACAAAATGTGCGGTTTCATGTAGGTTTCATGAGATATACCGTGAAAAGTTTCAACTTGATCAAATTCAAAATGGCCGACCTCCGCCCATTTTATGCGTAAAAACTGGAAATCAAACCAGATCGCTAGACCATTACTATTGAACAAAAGGTGCGGTTTGAGGGAGGGAAATGTTCTGAAAATGTTCAACTCGATTACAATAAAAATGGCCGACATGGGGTAATTATAGACATAGAATGTGTAATATCTGGAAACCCGTGCCATTTACCTAGACCATTACCATAAAACAAAATGTGCGGTTTTAGGGAGGGATATGCCATTTTAAATTTCTACTCAGTAAAATTAAAATGGCCGACTTGTGGCCATTATCGATTTCAAAATGCGTAATATCTGGTAAACCGTGCCAGATAGCTAGAACTTTACCATAGAACAACAGGGGCGGTTTCATGGGGAGGGGGGGAAGGGGGTTGGGGGGTTGTATGTCCTGGAAAAATTGAACAAGTAAATTTAAAATGGCGGACTTGTGGTCATTGTTTGACTTTAATATGCGTAATATCTGGAAAACCGTGCCAGATGGCTAGACCATTATTATAAAACAAAATGTGCGGCTTTATAAAAGGACATGCCCTGAACAATTTCTTCTCCATAAAGTTTTAATTGGCCGTCTTGTGGCCATTATTGACTATGCTGTGTAATATCTGAAAAACCGTACCAGATAGCTAGACCATTACTATTGAATAAAATGTGAGCGGAGGCCCTAGGGTAGTGGTTAGCACCGCTGCCTTTCACGCCAGAGTTCGGGGTTCGATTCCCGGTCTCGGCGGTTTGAAAGAAACAAAAATGTTTCTTCCCCATCCACGTGTGAAAGTCAGTATTGTGGGGAGCCTCCGTGACCGAGAGGTAGCGTGCTCGGCCTCAGACCGCCAGGGCTCGAATTTCGAATCCTGTGTCTGGAGGACAGTGTCATCTCAATCATCTCACCATCCTCAGGTGGTTCTCCTTTAGCCTATATGTGCACGAAGGTGGCCTAAAGCCCGATTCATTTCATTTTGAACAAAATGTGTGGTTCCATGAATTGAATTGAATTTAAACATGGAACCCAAAGGGGTTCCATAGTTTATACAAAAATATTTCAACGTTGTAAGAGACTTGACATATTATGGGTAATATGTGGAAAGCCGTGCCAGACAGCTAGACCATTACTGTAAAGAAAATGTGTGGCTGCAGAGTGAGACATGCCCTCCATAAAATTACAAATGCCATCTTGCAGCCATTACTGGCTATAAGATGTATAATATCTGTAAAACCGTGCAAAATAGCCAGACCATTACTGCTGGACAAAATATGTGGTTCTGGGAGGGCTATGCCCTGAAAAAAAATAAACTAAATAAAATTTTAAATGACAGACTTGCAGTCATTAAATTCTTTAAAATGATTTTCACTTTTAAACGATGATTAGAGGCTGATGCCTATTTTCGTCACCGACGGGCCTTGTTAAAAATATTTATCGGGTCGCGATGTGAAATCAACAGAATACGGGAAGTTGTGAATTTATTTAGTTTGTAATAATACAAGTTGCCGTACTGGAGGTATTTTTTAAACAGAAAAATAGGGCGCACGGAATCCATAGAACAATCTGGCGTGGCCACGACAAACAGGGAAATAACAAAAATAAACGTGCGTCTGTGGGATATAACTGTACATCTAGCTCGTTTATATGACAAATTAAAAAACAAAATATCCTGTCGGGTAAAATCCACCGTGAATTTCTTCGCAACCATTTTGAAATAAAATAGAGGTGCCCTATCATGGTGTGGCATGTTGCCCAGATGAGGGACGGGCCGGCCCAGCAAACACGAGGCGTTGGCCCAATGTTTATGCCATCGTCTTCGACGCTGGCCCAACATCAGCCCAACATTGGGCCAACGCCCGGTGTTTGCTGGGGGCCTGGGCCTCAGCCTGGACCAGCTGAGTATCTGATAGCAGACCTTGTCCAGACTGACTAACACTGGTGTCAGACAAAAGATTATCTACATTCCCAGAGAGATGGCCTGGCAGGCACTGAAAACCACGCAGATGTAACACAAACTTACCTGGTAACTTTTGCTGGTCGGACTAATAGTAATTTTTACAATAGTGGATCCAATATTCATTCTAATAGTATAATTAATTATCGAATCGTTATATAAAAAAATCTTCGTCTATCAGGTTATGTATACTAGCAACATAGTGTTATTATTACACTGCATTGCCACTCATTTAATTTACTATTAACCCTTTTATAGCCAGGCCCGTATATATACAGTTTCAAACAAGTTTCAAACAAAATAAAATATCACAGAAATTGATAAAATAGTTTATGAACGATGATCCATTAATGAAGTAAAATTAGGAAGATTTATATTTTTGAAAAATACAAATATTTTTTGTCATCGAAGCTAGAAATTAATTGCGTTAGCATAGTAATTCCAACTTTTTCTTTCATTTATTTTTTCATTCGCCATAATAAATTACATGTGAATACAATAGGTTCAATTACCAAACAGTACAATAATATGGCAGGTTAACTGAGAACAGGCAATATGACTATGCCCAGAAACACAAACAAAAGACACCTGCATGCCCCTGACCAGGTACATACATTATCTGTATCAAAGTCATCAACCAGTTTCAGATTCATTTCTTTGTACATCGTGTACATCGTAATATAGGCAGTGGTATCTTTTTTGTTGATCAGGAGACCTCCACTAAGACCAAGCAATGGTCGCTATAGCGTGGAGCCCACCTACATTACATTATATTTATATTACAATTTTATTAAATATTCCAAGTATTGATGAAAGAGATGTTAACTCCCCGGCTGTCACTTCAGTACTAAGATAGGTCGAAGACCAAGGCAATAGACAATGAGCTATCATCAGACAATATAACCAGGTTGTCGTGAGGCCTTAAAAGTTGATGTTTGAAAGAATAAAGTGAATCGGCGTCCCTCAATTGCCAAGGGAGGGCATTCCACACAGGAAAAATTCTATTAAAAAAACTTCTTTTAAAACATTCTGTCTTAAAAAATTGTTTTGGTAACACAAGGCCTGCATTGCCTGATCTCAGATTTGAATTATAAGGTATTTCTAAATTAATATGCCGGGATACATCATAGTAAATCGTTAATACATTTAAAAATTTATAACAAATCTGCAATTTCACGTCGGTACAATAATTGATGCAAATAGTGCATCTTTGTTGGTAATCATTTTCAGGATAATTAAGAATATAGCGAGTAGCAGCTGTTTGTGTTGACCCAATAGCTTTGACATCTGGAACAGTACTAGAAGAACATACACTGGAAAAATATTCCAAGTTACTTCGTACCAATGTACGGTGACATTAACATGAGCATTAAAACAAACTGCAGCAAATTTATAGAACAAAATAAAATAACATCTGGCATATCGTTGACATAGTAAAAATAACAATGGGCCCAAAATCGGGCCCTGAGGAACCTCTGATGTCTTTAAAATAAATGAACTAAAAATCGTAACAAACAATTTAGCAGAACTAGCCGGGGTTGAATGGCGAAAATTAACCACCGCAAGGGACCCCTGTGAATTACAGAAAAGGTAGAATATACCTACTACCGTACGCTTAAATTTAATTAACGCTCTACTTTGATAACGGAAATATTACGGTAAATTAGGGCATGATGTCGTTGATGGCACAGGAAAAAAGACCCTGATCGATTTACCAGTCTAATGTTGTTATATTATGGATCATTCATAAAAGAGAGAATAAAGTTGTAGAAAATTAGTAAAAATAAAAATACGTGCGGCCATTTTCAAATGATATAATCTGTACAGGATTTATGCGTAAATCGGGCGGAGTAAGATGGAGCAACATCATTTATTATAAAAATAACGCCACTCCACACAGCCTCTTGGCACAACATAAGTGAAAAAGTGACGAATAATTTCTCTGAAATACAGTCGTTCTTAGAGAATATGTAACGACTGTTATCATGGTTATTATCCTAGGAGATGGAGATCTGTATCCGCATTGTTATTATGATGACACATGATGTACCAGAGGATGTACACTGTAGCCTATACAGGGAACAATAATTAATTGTCCCAGAAAACTTGTGTAGCAGTTTAGTATCCTGTGCTAAACTACTATTCTCCACGCGACGAATTGCTACACCAACATATTATTGTGTAGCATTTGGTCAGAATTGTGTAGAAAACTGCTCCGCTACACCACACAAATTATTCCTCGTATATAATTATATGTCCCAAAATCATTCATTCATTCATTCATTCATTCATTCATTCATTCATTCATTCATTCATTCATTCATTCATTCATTCATAAACTATTGAAACAAAGTTTAATGTCAGTGCAATAAACAGTATCGTGCGACCATTCTCATATATACTAGGTCTATGTAAATTAAATGCAATCATTATAATGTTAGATACTTGAGTCACCAGATGTCTCTGGGCCCAGTAGATAAGAATGACGTGAGCGACATCTATGTGTGGAGACATTGTCATACTATGGGTGACACCTGGTGAGTTCCGAGGCCTCTAGCTTCATTATTCACACACATACAGATGTCGCTCACATCAACCCATAATTTCTGAGGTCAAAATAAACTACATTCCACTACTAGTTATTATTGGGTCTACTAGTTGAAAGGGGACCAACAACTCAATACAGGCCTATCTAAGTATGCCTAGTAAATGTAACCTACTAGTTTAATTCTACATATAGCTCACTGCTATTTAAATAAATAATATGGCCTGAAAAAACTACCAGTTTATCTATTTTGTGTCCACTATTAGGCCTATTTATCTTCAAAATATATTTTAATAATGTTTTTGATGACATAGGTCTATTGTACGACACATGATTGTAGGGTCCACAGACGCCGACTATGTTTTGGTCTGAGTAACTAATGAATTAAATTGAAGTAGTAGTGTTGTGATTAGGCCTATCTTCTAGCCCAAGCCTAGGCCTAATATTGACCGCAGCACTGAGCTACAGGTTTCACGCAGGCCGAGCATTAAGCCAACATTGGTTCAACATCCCTTATTTGCTAGTTTTCTGTGAAACTCAATAGTTTTGACCTATAATGTTTTTACCGAGCTAACTATATAATACAATAAAACATAGCCTAGTCTAGGGGAGTGGGTCTTATAGGCCTATAGACCCTCTCTAACATTGTTATCCCCGAGTTGTCATTCAAAACGGTTTCCGCCCGGTGACGTCACTGCGTTTCACAGAATAGGCCTATCCACCCAGCAAATACGAGACGTTGCGCCAATGTTGTTTTCATGTTGGGTCAGCGTCACAGACAGTAAGCCAATATTGGCTCAACGTGTTTGCTTGGAGTCTACTAATGACTTTTGATTGATTGGGCCTATGTCAACGTTACGATGTAGGTCTAACTGTTAAACATTGCAACTCAATCATCCCAGCAAATATGAGACAATAATTGACCAAAGATGGCTTGATGTTGGGCCATCGTCGTAGACGCCGGACCAACATCAAGCCTTGTGTTTGGCGGTGATAGTTTTTGGGTAGTGTCTAGCAGTTACATAGCCTACATGTTGCAGACGACATTTCATGACGTAGGCGATGTTGACATTGTTGTCTTCTTTTAAATACCTCCGATTATTCACAGTAGGGTATGACAATGCATGTGGGTTGTAGAAACAGGACAATAAAACTAAATTCCTCCTGTATTTGCTATCCGGTGTGTTCACATTTTAACGGAAATGTGTTTTGTTGTGTGTTTTCAGGCGACAACTGAGGCAGTGAAGTGGTGACAGCCGGATATTGTGGTGGGGTGGTGCACACTATACACGCCATAATGTCGATGAATAGTCATGAGGGGGGCCAATACGAGGCTCAACAGCAGGCGTACGCCAGTGATCCGTACGCCGACTACGAGTACGGCGACGAGGAAGAAGAAGAAATGCCGGCTACCGAGAGAGAATTGGCATCGGATGCCCAGTGGAAGTTAATTCAGAAGAATACTTTCACAAGATGGGCTAACGAGCATTTGAAAACAGTCAACAAACACATAGCAGATTTAGAGACCGATTTGAGTGATGGCCTGCGAATCCTCGCCCTCGTGGAGGTGCTCGCCGGCAAGAAATTCACAAAGTACAACCGCAGGCCCAACTTTAGAACACAAAAATTGGAAAATGTCACCATGGCTTTACGATATTTGGAGGAAGATGAAGGCATCAAGATCGTCAGTATCGGTGAGTAGACTTGTCTAGAGCTGTCATTAAGCTTTATACTGTGTGTGACCTATTTGATACATCTACCGGCCCATGTGTAGAGCGTGTGACCTGCGGCAGATGATACTGCCTGCTCAAGTCACGTTGACGGCCACTGAAACGGGTTGTAGTTGTCATCCGGCTCACCGTAAACTAACAGGTGGCAGGAGAATCATTCTGCTCCCAACCTGCACAGTGTTCTCTGGCAATGCTGGTACAATGTTGGGCTATTGTCGTAGACAATGGGTCAATATTGGCAGGGCCAAGCATTCAAGGCAAAGACTTAATGTTTGCTTGATTCAGAGTTTCATTTTGAAATGAAATTTACATCCAGATCAAGTCATGAGTCACCACCTTGGCACCTAGGCTGCACCAGTGATTGATTCAATAAAAAGTAGGCATATAATAGGCCTATTACATTTCATTATTTCTCTGTCCATAGGTCTAATGTAGTCCTACTGGTCTGGATTCGCTTATAATATATTATCATTGCCAAATTATTATATAAATTAGGCCTAATATTATTTGATAAATATTTTGTCAGACCCACGTATAATTTCAATATGCCTAGCTCTCTGTAGGCCTATGTGCTTGGCTATATCCGGGTGGTCTCGCTCGTTTAAACAGCTGTAGGCCTACAATATGGTGAATTAATTACTTAATATCATGAAGCTAATATTTCACCAAGAAACTGGCGGGTCATATCATTGTCAGTCATCAAGTCATGAGATCGATAAAATCGGTTTGATAATGCATTTTAGATTCATGCTTATATGCCATATTTAACATCTATCTAGGCTAACTAGATAATATGTTTGACTATAGTTCTATGTGTATTACCGTTACTTTCTTTACACAGACTGGCAGTTAGCCTACGCTTATCCACTCTAATTATTAGTAGGCGTTAGTACGTTATTTTGATTCAAATTTAAATATTTTGTTCTGCATTTAGCCCCAGGTTTAGAACCTTTTTTCGCATGCGACTATAACTGCGCCATGTGCCTGCATTTGTGGAATAGGCTCCTACCTGTTGGGCAGCATTGTCGATATTCTCTCATGGTGTTAGGTTCCAGAAGGCTTGACCCCTTCTTAGTGTTATAATGACCTGGACCTGGTTAACTTACCATGCCGATCCAACGTTGTCACAACGATGGTCCAGCATTATAATATTGCGTTATGACAACTACAATAGGTGGAGTAAATACATAATTGTAGGCCTAACCCAGAAAATTTACAAATATCGATAGGGGGCCTCATGCGCTGTCCCAACAGTGAGCCACCGCGGGGTTCTACACATGTATGTGTTCAGCCTATTAAACATGTAAACATTGACAATTTGCCATGTTGGATTAATGTTGGTCCACCGTCTATGACGGTGGCCCAACATTAAACCAATATCGGGTAAACATCTCGCGTTCACTGGGACATATAGCTTGCATAACATTTGCGGTACGGTGAACAAATCGCCCAGGCCTTACGTCACCATTAAATTGTTCAGGCTCAGGGTGGAGTCTGTGGACTGTGTGATCCCATTGTTAGCATTCTTAAACCCACGCGCACTCCACATGAGCTCTACATGTACACGATGTAGGCCCTACCACACATATATTAATATAGGCCTATGTATGCCTATATGACAATAACATACATGTATAAAAACCTACATGTGTCGCAGCAGTCACAAGACGTTGAATCAATGATGGTTTAACGTTGGTCCATCGTCGACGACGCTGAACCAACGTTAAACCAACATTGATTCAGCGTATCGTGTCTGCTGGTGTAGGCATACTCAATTCACCATGTTTGCCACCTTGTGTGTATAGACTGTGTATTACAAATATTTCCGTTGTTAACCTTAACATTTGTGACGTCACAATTTATATTTAAAGTTCTGTGAAGTCACCGTTCTAAATTAATGTTACTCAGTCTTGTGACGTCACAGATTAGAAGTTTCATGGTGCCCACAGATACCACACGTTACATAATGAGGAAGAGTTTCTACGAAAACATGTACAGATTAATGGGCCTTCTGCTAACCTGTGCAACAGTCCTCTCATGGCTTTTCATTGACAGCCAGCGCTAGAGACGGAATTTCTGTTATGTCTAGCTTTCTGCACAAAGACCTTGTGGTTAGAGAGCATGTACTTTCAGGAGTTACTCCAGGTTACTCATCCGACAACTCTCCTGGGAAACTTTACCACGTCTACCATGTCCACTGGGCACATTTAATGAGGTGTAGCTAATGGAAAGATGACTCATTGTCCCCACTTGAATGCATCAAAAGATGACCTTAATACAAACATTGGATTCGAATTTAGTTAGATGACTGGGCCCGTATTCTCGTACAAGTTACGATATATCGTAGGCTTCTGATTGGTCGAGATGGCCATCTCGACCAATCGGAAGCCTACGATATATCGTAACTTGTTCGAGAATACGGGCCCTGACTATTACTGGTGATTACGAAGTATAGGCCTACCATATATATCTGTTTTGCGCGCGTTCATGTAGCACGTGGTAATGTGGGCAGCACCACTTTGATACTGGGTAGCTTGATATGGAAGGGTAATTCTATGGAATCTTGAGATAAGGACCAGTAGTTCCGAATAGGATCAATTAGCCGTGTAGCCACCGCAGGGGGCTTAATGGGGAGCCATGCCCTGACTCATGGCCGGCCAATGTAACAATACAGTCCACAGACAAGACTATGTAAATAGAATGGGAGATTATTTTGCGTTTGTACAGTGACAGTGATGTGAGAGGGGAACATCACAGAATATAAGTGGACTCGCCTGTTCTACAGCCGCCTAAACTACCTGGTTAGAAGCAGACGACAGCTTGGAATGCCTCACTTCTGATTATATGCCTTGATGACACTGCTACTTCACCTTTGATCTGATATCAACCAAGTAGCCAAATACAACCGACCAACGTTGAGCCAGTGTTGTGTGCGTTGTTATGTCCTTGCTCGTCAGCTCGTGCTCTAGTTCAATAATTCTCTGTGATATTTTTTCATCACATTCGTGCGTCTAAGTGAGTCAACTATACTATACCGAATCTCGTACATATCAAAGATTATTGTTACAGGTGTTTATCTGGTAACTAGTGTGGGTATTAACATACGTTGTAACTCCATATTTGCTAAGCCCGCTCTCATTTAGACAAATCTAAAATAGAAGTAAAATAACGTCACGTGCCTAATAATAGGGCGTACATGATATATTATGATTTGTTTGCAAATCTGTGTGGGTCTAGACTGAAGTAATAAATCAATGGACATAATCTGATAATAGTCATCGTGCTGTTCAATCATACAATGTGCAAAGCACTTCTATCCAGTGATGCATTAAATTTGTGTGATACATAGCCTACGGTTGTCACGCGAGTCCCAGCAAACATGGTACATTTAACCAATGCTGGTTTAAGGTTGAGCCAGCGGCACAGAGGATGGGCCAGCATTAAGCCAACATTGGCTCAATGTGTCGTGTTTGCAGTAGCACAAGTGATTGATCTTAATTCGGAACATACATATATTTACGCTTGACCTAACGCCTGGTATTATAATTGAACTACATCATTATCATCTGCCGATTCTGAGAGAACCCGGATCATACTGTGACCCCTGACTGGTGGCTGAATCCTGATTCCTCATCTAGAGACAGACATATCCAGGCAACAAATCCTGTTTAATTTATTTCACCATGTTTCAGTGCATGATAGTACCCTTACTACCATCATGACCACAGTATGTACCTGTGATTGTATTACTATATTATCATACTGGTAGAATAGACTGATATTCTTAAAACAAATCGTTTAAATGAGCATCCAGATAATTTTTCTCTAAGACTTGGTTGTACATGCCGCAGCCAAGTGTTCCGACTTATTTATCACGATAAAGCACATATGAGGCCCCCTATTTATTTTCCAAAGTACTCTTAGCGACATATCTAAAAGTTAACAGTTGTCCCTGTCTGCATCATATTTGTTCATCACTTTTAAATTATTTTATCGCCAGCATTATACTGGCGTTTTCCCCAATCTCGGATTGTGTACACACGTTAAATGATTACACGACCTAGCGGGACGTTTGGAGGAAGTTTAATTTTAGCCTTTGTGAAGTAGTTAGCTGGATTCCACTTGTGATCGCGTCCACACTTCGAAAACTAGGAAAACACCCTCAGATTTATAGATTTTCTATCAATTATGATCAATCGATAGTGAGTTTGACCCGATGTGCTGCTGGTATCTATAGGCTCATAAAAATCTAGAATTTGAATTGTGCGTTATTAAAATAGCTTGTATAACCGAAATCGATCCTTGATCAACCCGCAGTGTATTACCATAAAACGTTTGATATAGATAGGGCCACTATACCTGCTATAGGGCCTGAGTATTGTGTGTGATATTGATAATGAACAAGTACAATTGGAGACCCCGTACTAACATGCTCTGATACAGTGCATTGTTAGTAAGTTGTTGGATGCAACATGTTGGTTAGATATATCTCGCGACCGTACCAACCATCACAGGACAATTGCGTAACATCGTGCCCCATATACTATACAGTAACAGACTTTGATAATCAGATAGTCCCACAATTCTATGTGGACTGTCTATTTAGCCTGTAGACAGTCAATGTGGTGCAGTAAGAGTTTAAACAAAAAAATGGCTGCAACTCAACAAGAAATCTAGTGATTATTGGTGAAAATATGAGATATTGCAATTCTAAAATCAGATCGTGTCAAGTTAAGTGCTCTGGCTGGCTTCAAAATTATTTGCCGTTTGTCTTGAATTGTATCAGGCTCCGCCATCATCAGATCGTGTGGCTGATGATGATTTTTATCACCCTGTATTTAATAAAGATAAGTTATTAGCTGACTAGTAAAAATAAAAGTAAGATATTAAATATTTACTCTCCAGTCTCACTCTGTTATTTGGTTACACTGCTAGACGAGCGGTATAATTTGTAACTCTCATTGATGTGAGTAGTGTATAGGTGCTACATGTATGTTAAGACCTCCCTGCCCAGCAAACACGATAAATTGACCCAATGCTGGGTCAATGTTGGCCCGCCGTCTCCGACGTCGGCCCAGCATTCACCCAGCATCGGGTCAATGTATAGTGTTTGCTGGGTGGACTTGCCCCCGGCCGCGGCTTGTTGTTATAGTGTATCTTACTTTCTTCATATCTTTCCTTTCAAAGCTACTTAACATTTTGCATCTTAAAACGCATTTTAAGAAATGTTTATTCACGGAGTTCCTACATCAATGTTACTGTACTTGTGTTGATACAGATGAGAGTTACAGAACTTTTAGACATGCTGCGGCATAGTAGCATTACCATGATTACAAACCAGATAATATAACATAACTACGCAATATTCAACCCATATTTACTATTATTATCTAAAATTGAAAGCTTCAATTTTGCATATACAGATATACCCGGTCACTAATCTCTATAGCGGCACTCTACGTAACTTATTACAGATTACAATTTATGTGGGAGCTGGATACACGAATTTAAACAAGGGCACGGCAATTAATTGAATCATGTAATATTCAATTTGAACACAGAACGTCTTAAACGAAGGAATATAGTGTGAAGCAAAAAATTGTTATGTTAACAGTGACTTCCTTCCGTCATTGCTCGTCGACATGCCCAATCACAATGAGAAAATAGTAAAATGGAAAAAGTAAATTAGTACTACTTCGTACAGGATACTCCAATATGTTATCATAGAGTTAATAACTCTTATGATGTTATGTATACCTAGCATGCGTAATGTTAAAATTGACTGTTTGGTGATTGAAGGACAACGTAGGCCAACACAGTCTAAAGCTTTTGATAAAATGTTGTTGGATTATCTAGTAGAACCTGTTAACCCTTTCAATCCTGAATTTACCATTGTCATCTTCATCCACTACAAGCCGCGAATTGCTGTCGCAATTCTCGACTTATAGTGGATGAAGATAATTTGATGTTGTTTAAAAATTAAAGAAAATTGCCATGAACATGATGAATTGGTAAACCAGTTTCATGGAAATTTTCATTCTAAAACCCTTGGTTGTAGGAAAATTAAGTCTGTTTTCAGGGATGTAAAATGATGCTTTAATGCATCGTCAGGGCTCAAAGGGTTAAGAGCGACCACCTCTCTGAGAGACCGCCCAGCTGTAGGAGATCAACTGATGCTTCTTCAAACTCAACATTTCAACATGTTGAATCTGAAAGAACACTCTCTTGATTCACCACTTTTTGACAACTGTATTTCATGGTATGGTCGTTCTTTAATTCAAACAATCTGTATTAAAGCGTGTACTGGTAGTATAATGCTGTACAATAACAAAGCAGCATGTGCATCTAGTCATGCATTGTGAATGATCTTGTCACGGGAGATAATCAGTATAACACTGTATAAGAGCTGCACATCGCTCATCATTTTACGATACAAACACATTACATTGCCGAGTAAAATCAAAGAATGCAAGTACCTACACTAACTATCATTGTACTCAGTATATCATATGCCAATAGAATAGATGGCAGGGTATGCCTATATCTGTATATTATCAGCTGTCATCGGCTCCGTACCTATTTTACTAAGAAATTAGTAGGCCTAAGCCGAACAAGGTCTATAATCTTGATAATATTTACTAATAGGGATCAGGGATCAGCGAAAGTATCATCAACCCTTACAGTGCGGGGATGGACTTTAGTCGTTAGAATCTGACGTCTTTAGACGTCAGATTCTGACGACTAAAGTCGATCCCCGCACTGTAAGAATCAACATATTTATATTGGTCGTAGACACGTAACATAGGTATTCAAATGAATAAAAGAACTGACGAAGGCATTTATGATGATTTTGAATTGAAAAAAACCCGTTTGGTTGCGATGTTTTTTACAAATTATTTCAGCGCTTTAAGGGTCAATACCCGACACCTGACATTCACGCAATGGCAATGTGTGTCCAACGCTGGCCTATTGTAATCGATTCTGTTGTTTACCGGCTGATTTTCAAACTGATCTGACTGGTGGTGGGCAATAATCATGATGATAGGACTCCGGAATACGGGCAATAATAGAGCTCCGATTTCCTTCACCAGTGTTCACTGCTGATGATCCTCGTTTAGGGGGGAACTGTCAACAAGTAGTTTAGTTTATATATGGTGAACTTGGGAAAATATTTGATTGTTCAATCTTAATTTTGGTATGTTTTGAAACTTAAATTAAACATAATATGATATTAAGACTAATATAATTAGACTCTAGGAAATTTGATTCAGGTCTACTTTTATTATTAGGCACCTTTCAAAAGTAGCCTATTTTTTTTTGTTTAAATACCTTCAGAATGCACCAAATACCAACCAACTAAATATAAGAAAATAATTGAAATACCCTAATCATGTTAATAAGTAGTAAATAATGTTCGCATGAGTACGACCGGTGCCGTAACGACCAAGACGTCACCACGATGCAGTGCCAGTGGCGCTGCATGCCCCCGGCATGAGTCATTTCTAAAATCACAGCTGATACATTCTCCGCGCCTTTCCGTCATCAATCTGTATAATACCCTGGAATAAGTAAGCAAAATATTTTAATCCTTCATGTTTCGACATGAAAAGACAGATTCACAATTGGAGTACATGCACGCATGCATTGTGATGCAGACGCAGTGCTACTTAATATTCTTTGGATGTCAATTAAGTATATTTAACATAATATAGTGCTCAGAAAAATAATTGAATATTGCAATCTTCGATAGGTACTCAACAATTTGAATTTAAAGGGGTTTTTCTTGTTGCGTAATGCAATAAATTTAATGAGTTTTTGACATTTTCATGGAGTAATCACTTAAATTAAACATTTTATATGTAGCCCCGCGCATGCACGTTTTTTGCTATAGGAGCAGTGATTATGACTCGGCTGATCTTTGGCACATGTACATTTTGTGTAATTTGTATTGTTTGCCAATCTTCTGTATGTAATTAAACATGGTAAAGTAAACGTTATGTAAAAGTTATGTTTTGTGTGAGTCACCCAATTATTGGTAGGTATTGTATTCTAAGAAGTATTTTCTCTGATATCTCGCTCGTATACAGTTTAGAACACATTTATAAAACCGGTCAGTTTGCAGCACACACTGCACAGCCACACCTTGTACTTTACGTCAATGACGCTGGCCCAACATCAAACAAATATTAGTTTAACACTATGGGTGACTGTATAGACCTGGTTTAATTATAGTCATGTGAAGGGGTTGAAGCAACTAGTTGTGACAGAGTCACCAAAAGGGGCGGCTCATATTTTGTAATTATACACTTCCAGTCCACAGACATACCCAATTATCGTGGGAATTTGTCGGGCACTCTAGGCGGGGACACTCAAGGGATCTTTTCTTTTCAAAGTCATGGAACATTCTCAACCAAATGAATAGCTGGCAAGTATGTGGCTTTTACTGTACGTGTGTGTCTGACAGGGGACTCAGTGCGCAGTGGGGTTTGTTTACAGCGTCGGGCGACACACTCCAAACTTAATTGGGGTAATTTTTCACCATTATATTTGATCCAGATGAGCTATGAAGAACAAGGTTTGCATTGTATTCGGTTAAATAGCTGTGACTTGTCGAGTGCTGGTCATCCAGGTGGTGATACTGTAAAACATCCTCAGATCGACATTCTACGTCTAACCCAGCATACACAAGGCGTTGAATAAATGTTGGTTTAACGTTGGTCCACCGTCTACGACGTTGGACGAACGTTAAACCAACATTGATTCAACGTCTTGTGTCTACTGGGAATATACTGTGACGTGTCGCAGTCGAGGTTTGAAAACTGCTGTCAAATTGATCGTCTGGATTGTAAGTTATGACATGAACCTCCGGCTGACGATATCCTGGTAGAAATAATAGAGGACGTGTAATTAAGCATTAGATGTCCAGGAATATAAATTGTACCAAAAACTGGGCCATGTCCTGGTTATGCATTACATGCGCGACGGCAATAATGTCTGCAGTCTGGATAATTCAGATAGCATGGCAGAATCCCAACCTAGCCTGGAACAAGAGACGCTGACCCAATGTTGATGTAATGTTGATCCAACGTCAAAAACGATGGGCTAATATTACACCAACATAGGGACAAAATCTTGTTTGTTGGGTAGTAGGTCCTGTTGCGGTCGCCATTGTTTCCTAACTATAAGAATCGAAGAATGGTATAATGGTAAAATAACATTTTCTTGAACGTACGTTAGAAAGATACAGTATAACAAAAAATAACTAAAAAAACAAACTTATTTAACATCAGATCGGCATCACAATGAGCAATGAAACATTTTATGTATTCTTCTGATTCAGTATTTTCTTAAATATGTGCGCAATCTCCCTGGTCGGGATCAGACATGTTGGAACCCCATGTAATAAAGAAAGTCATACTATTAGCTTTTAATCATCAGTCAAAATGTGCATTTAGTACCCGAATAGCCTGTGTTATGTCAATGAATGTGCGGGCGATGAATCCACGATAGCGTCGAAAACACAACTAAAGCAGAGCCTTTCAATATATAGGCCCCTATTATTATAATTATATATTCTTCTATTGACTGGTAAATTGTTCCACAATAATCATGATAATGTGTATGCGTGGTATGTAAGAGGATATACGACGCTGATAACGTTTTTATGTGAAATCAATTCAACTGTGGCACTCAATGTAACACGAACGAAAACACAGACGTTAGCAGGATAATATTTCCACGACTTGTAAACTTTGGGCAAACACGCAGACGGTCAACATACAAAAGACCCTCATTGTGATGTTTGCTGTATGTTGTCTAAACACTGTAATGTACTGTGTCTGGTGGCCCAGTGTACAGTGAACCCCGGCAAAACATCTTGTTACAATACCTACAGTAAACACGTTCAATGTTGGGTTATTGTTGGGCCAGCGTCGTAGACGCTGGCCCAACAATAACCCAAAACGTCTCCTTTTTCTGGTCTGTTGTTTATCGAAGAATGTACATGCACTGCCCAAAAACATGAGACAAAACGTCATGTGCATGAGATGCGTTGATCTAATGTTGTTTTAATGCTGGGTCACCGTTTGCGAGGCTTGCCCAACATTGAGACAACTTTGCATCAACATCTGGTGTTTGCTGGGCATGGATAACTTGTATCCTTGTTCTGAATCGTTTTGGAATTTCGTATAAAAAATATGTTTTGTCTAAATTATCGTTAGATATAAACTAAATTTCATTGAATATGTAATAAAAAACATATTCACTAAACATGCTAAATGAATAGTAAATGTGACAGCATAATGTTTTATGATCTTGGTCTAAGTTTAGATCGGAATTTGGATAGATATATTTCATCAGATAATGTTGAATCACTTGGTGGTTACATTGACTATTGCCATATAAGAAGAAGAGTATGTGGCTCTATTACTTATATTGTCTATTTACGTAACGACGGCGCCACTGAACCAGCTTACAGCTTATTCTCTATACACAGTCTTTCCTATTAGTCACAGGATGTTTGTTCATGATAACTGCACATAGAAATCCTCTCCGTGCACTGATGTGACACAATCAAATGATAAAAAACGAGCAGCGAATTCTCCTGTAACATGAATTATTTCACCGCCCCTTGCTCATAGATGTACACCAGGATCTGTGGATTGCGATGGCTAGTAAGATGACTAATAAACGTCCACTATATGTATAAAGGTCAGCTTTATTACATGGGTGACATACACACTCAGTTATCATTATTACAAAGGAGACATCATGGAAATATCATCACACAGGGGGTGTGGGGGGGGGGGGGGGTGATTTCACGCTCGCCCGCTCACACATGGCTGGTTAAAACCCTGAACGAATGAAGCGCAATATCTCGGCGGTTAACATGGTTATTGAATCAATCTTGTTTAATAGTTGTGGTTTCCTTCTTCTAATTAATACACCTTTTGATCCTCGAATCCTGTGTTTTCATTAAATGTCAAATGTTGTCATTGGGTCCTGGAGCATAAAGGGTGTACACAAAGAGACGGACGCATATATCCTTGCATATAGGCCTACTAATAGCATGAACAAAGGAGCTGAATTTATTTTATAGTCATGACGGCATGTTTCAGTCTTATTTTTAGGACGCACTATAGGAGTGATGCACTATACATTCATTCAGTCAAAGAGATACACTAAGCCTCTTTCGTAAAGGTATTTTTAGTAGTTTGAATTTTAAAATTTAAAATGCTTAAAAATGTGTACTTTACACGATTTAATGCAAAGTGAGAGTCAGCCCCTCAATGAATAAAGTAACTAAGACATGTACTCAATCATTATCAAATAATAAGTAGAACGTGAAGATGTGCCGGCTTGTTCTGAGATTGGTTTAAGATGTGTGATATAGTAGGTTGATGCCACTCATTTGTCAGCGGGTCACTCGGTGTAGACGCTCAGCACGTGGCCGTTGGCCCCATATATTGTACAGGGCTAGCCCACCGCTGCAGACGACGGGCAATATATGGCGCCAACGTCACGTACGTGTAGGTATGTGGAGAATGCATGGTTCCACACCACGCTGATTACTGGGGGAAGTGCGTATCATCTTGTTTCCATAGAAACAGGGTAATTAATTCATACCTTAAAATGTCTAGTATGTTGTATACACGGGAGACTCGGCGTACTGACGGTGCCACAATACTGACTCATACATGTACGATGAACCAAAATAATCAATTTGGAGAAAATATGGTAAAATAACCTGTTTTGTGATTTATGTTATGTACTTTTACCCCACTTATCATTAGTTATTAGCAAAAAAAATAAGACTGGCGATGTACACTCTTTCTGGGCTGGGTGGAGCTTCAATAGATGACATCACACGCACAGTCCACTTAGTATTAACATGGGTAATTTTAACCAAATATAGCAGAAGTTCTCGTACAGATTTCTGTGGCGCTGGCCCAACAACATGTGCGTCAGTTCCTTTTGTCACGCTTATGATTTGATGATATATTGTACTTGTTTTTTTTCCTATGACAATAACTTTATTGAACCTAACATTGAAACGTTAACGTGTCGCCGTCTTGGGACCAAGTCTAGTATTCTACCCCCGACCAATCGAAGAGTGGCTCAGCCTGTCACATGACGATATCGGCCAATCACCGCCGTCATTCAGTTGTTATTTAAATTAGGGGGTAGAATACCAGACTTGGGCCAAGTGTTGTACTTGCATGGGTGTACACGAACTATTTCAAATCAAGCAGCCCGTATTTAAACCGGGTCAATGTGTGATTCGGCAGCAGTGACAGGCCATGATGTGTAGTGTTGTTTCGGCATCACAGCAGCGCTTGCCCGACATTCGTGTTGACCAGGGTCGAAATGTTGAAGATGCGTTTTACATCAGCATCTACATAGAACTATGATGTACATGTGCATGTACAAAAAAGTCTGACAAAATTTCCCCACCTGACGTCAGAACCCCCGGCCGGCTTGACACCTGAAGCAAGCTCCGCCCCCTATACTTTTGAATCCGGAAAGTCGATCCCAGTGGGCTAAAGAGTACCGATTAAGCACTCTCGCCATTAATGCTTTTTTTAAATAGACTGAAGTATTACTTTGTGCTCAGTAGTTCTGAGGTGTCCACCTGGCCTTTAACTAACCATCTATGTGACGGGGAATTCAAGTTTTTCTGTAAGTGCCTGCTATGTCTATATATTGCACTTCACAGCACAGCGAGATATTGGCCAAATGTTGGTGTAATTTTTCAAAATTGGGCCACCGCTTGGGACGCCAATCCAGCATTACATCAACAGTGGATCAACGTATGTGTTTGCTGGGTTTCAACTTTCAAGCAGACGCAATACGTTGTGCCAATGACGCTTTAAAGTTGGGCCACCGTCTTCCACGGTGGCCCAACTTTAATCCAGCATTGTTTCAGATACCGGGTTATTCTCTGTGAATGTCTAATATAGATCAGGACTTCGTGTATGTACGTGTGAGCTGTAGCGGGGCCCAGGTGTGATAAGCATGTATCTTTATTACTGCACCAGGTAATGGCATATATAACCAGGCGGTGTGTGTAGACCACACCTACTCAGAATTGTCCTTGACCGAATCCATATATCTTAGTACGCTCCGTAATCAGCAATGGCTTATAACCTGATAACTACCACACTGTATACAGCAAACACGAGACGTTGAAACATTGATGATTTAATGTTAGCCCAGCGTCGCAGACGGTGGGCCAACATTAAATCAGCAATGTTTCAACGTCTCGTGTTTGCTGGGATGCTACATGGTCCCAAATCACGTTGACCTAGTGCTGGCTTAACGTCGGGCCAGCGTCGTAGACGGTGGACAAATATAAAGCCAGCATTGTGTCAACGTCCCATTTTTGCTAGGATGCCTCGTACAACTATACCACCTCTCTAATGGTCCACATCCGGAATTAATTCTCTGCTGGTCCCATATAACGGCTATATAATATATTATAATTGAAGGGGTGTGGTAGAGCACGTTTTAACTACGTGTTCAGTTTTTCGCTGCTGGTGGTTTATACTGCTTTGTAGTATGATAGCGATATAACTCGTTTCCAACTATGGTAGTATCCTTGCAGTGACTGACTGCTGATAGATACACCGGGTTCATGAAACAAGTTATCATAATCAGTAAAATACTGTAAATGTCGATCTTCTCGATCAATGTCAAATCCAGAAGGCATGATTATTGAATCCAGACACAATCATCCCCGCTAGTGTACAGTACACTGCGATCTGGATGAAACTGATGAGCCCTCTTATTCTGTCATATACCGAGTGTGATATATCAGGTCATCTGTATCCATTAAGCGCTGCATTGTGTATGTGAAATAGTCATTTTCACCTAAATGGCTGTCACATGAGAGAATTTTAAAAAGCTGTTAAATATAATCATGATAATACCGTGCGGGTTTATTAGCATACACAGAGCATTTATCGATATTTTATCCTGATTTTTTGATATTCTAGCCTAATGGGCTCATCATTATTAATTATCAGATTATATGTGTGTTACTTGTTACGTTGCAGACTAGATGTACAATGAGGTTTCACCTGGCTATTCTTTTATATTTCTGTGTGTCACTGGGCTATAAGCTATATCACATTTAGGAAATCGCTGATTATGTTATAGTGATACGCTGGCTGCCTGGAAATATCCCGTTCCTGGGGATAGACTCTATATAATGTCACTGTACGCATTGCCCATAATCAGACCTCCTATCACTATGGGAATTTAGACTGTTTTGGTAATACACTGTATTTTAACCATATATTCCTCTCCACGATAATGTGCGGTTTAAAAACACGTGATTGCCTTTCGTTTTTATTGCCTCTTTTTGCCAAGTTCATTGCGTAATTCACTTATAATTATACGTTGAATGAACAATCGTTATTGTTATGTACATCTAATTACATTGTTTTCAATCAGGTTAGATCTGCATAAAAATGAATTGTAATATAGAATAGTGTAGCATCTGCATTACGATCTATGTGCCCTTGAGCTATGTATGTGACTGCGAGGCCATATAGCCAGATGCATTGCGTGCCCAAGTGAATTTGCTTCATACCATCAGGCAATCAGCAATATACAGTTATGACTAGAGAAGGAACTGTTAGAAAAAGGAGAACCTTGGCTTTTATCAGACACTGTGATGACTGGCACCCCGGTATCAATGCATACCTCCTTATTAACAGTTAACTCTTTAACCGCCGGTGCCGCATATATTCGGGTTTTCATTTTTTTTAGCACATTAAGTACTAATTTCAAACATGCTAAGGATAAAATGTGACATCAATCAGCAATATTTGAAAACAGTTGACCTCCATTTTATCAAATCTGAATAATTTTCACTCACTTGAAGTTGTGGATCGCGTCAGCGAGGCACAACTTCAAGTGGGTGAAAATTCAGATTGAATAATTTGGCGGTTAAAGGGTTAAACGATAAATATATGTATAATATCTATAGATCGATGTTGAAGATACACTTCTATTTTAACACCTTACCTGTATGTATCTGCGCGAAGTTAACTTCGATACACTAGTTTCAACCGTAACTCGACGAGGCCGCCCTCAATGTGATCGCCTTGTCATATTGAGAAGGAGGAAACAAGGATATTTCTATGAAAAAGCCACACCGGTTTCAGCTGGGTTCGAACCCGGGGCGTATGCATGTCTGGCGATGCAATCAGGTGCTCTACCAGAGCGCTACGTCCCCTTCTCTATCAATATGGCATTGTTCCCGAATGGCTAATTTACAGTAGATTTATTAGAGCACTTGTTTTCTTTTCCACTTAGGATAGCCCCCCCCCCCCCCCTACCATATATTTTTCGCCATCTGATCACTTTCCTACTAACGTAGCCCAACTTTACCTTTTTAGTGTGAAGATATAGTACCCGTCCTGGCCATAAACGACATTATGCTGCATTACTTAGTTTGAATTGGACAAACCTTACATCAGCACTAGGTCTAGTGTGTACTAGACTCGGAATCATTAGGTCGGTCCACCCTTACCGACACCAGGTCCCACTTTCACCAACCTAAGGGCAATTACTGTATCAATCTCACTGCTTGACTCAAGCTTTTGTGAATATTACTTAGGATCTGGGGCCCATCCCACAAATAATCTTAAAATTAGGATCATCTTAACTTTCTCTTATTTGTATTAGGGAACCTAATGCAAATATTTTTGATGCATATGAACATTCATCACAAACATCTGATATATATGAACATTATTTTTTAGAACCAACGTATGCATGTATATCTGAGGGGCTTCTCAAAACATTACAATGATCACATTCATAATTTCAGCTAGGTGTATAAACCTTTTACATTATTTGCAAATGCAAAGTACTATTTCTGTCCCTAATGTATTAATAAATCAAAAAGTCACCATTTTCACAGGCCGTCCGAGTCTACTGCAATATTATGGCGATCATCAGATAATAAATTAGTTCCGTACTGCTGGTTTTAAAGGGGCAATGATATGGTACTATACACAGGTAATCATTTATTTACGACTCCATTTAAAGGGTCAGTGATGTTGTATGTAGCCACCTTGTGTTCATGTGATTCTTTCCGCATGGGCTATAATACCACAGTGTCTTCTGACATGTCAACCATACCAAATAAGTCACATTGTCTACTCATTCAGACAGCGATAGTGATGCTGGGCCAATGTGAAATCAACGTCTTATCTTTATACGAAAGACGTATATACTGAGATAATGGCCACTTGACCGGTGACAAAAGTAGGGCGAGCCATTTAACACATTATTGTCATTGTTCCAATGGTGGCTAAAAGTTGAACCACCGCCTAAGACGCCGTTTCAACGTTGGAGCAACGTCGCTTGTTTATTGGACAGTCTCACCACACTCACACCCACACAAGATAACGTATAATTTAAGCGGAATAATTTATGTTATCTAGATATATGTACAGCCTTATTTGCCAAGGACATAGGCCTATACGCCGCCATATTTGGAATTGGTATTTCTTGGACGCTCATTTAACACGGATGACAAACCGGAATAGGAAAATGTTATCACAGAATGTTACCATAAAACATTTATGATGATACGAGTGGAATCAACGGAAAGGCAATTACTAATATAACGTATCCTATACACAATCATACATGTGCTACGGAAGGCAATATAGATGATGGGGCTACCGTTTATTATAGTGTAATATGTGAAAAATTCAGAGAATCTCAGTCTGTACAGTGAAAAAAATGTATCCAATATAAACACTCTTAGTATTAGTTTGTATAGGGTTATATTTTCTGTTATTCTTAATTGTGGGACTGGCATACCAACGCAATACCGATTATTAGTTAAAAAAATTGTATACGTCCAACGCCGAAGGTATAATTCACGGACATTGTGCCGTGGGGTAGGAATTGGAAACAATGCAACCATTGCTGCGATGCCCTGCAATGCCAGAATACATTATCTGCTTACTTGAAAAGTAAGCAGATACTGCCTTTTGGCTTTGCACGTCATTGCAGCTTGCGTTAAGCGCTTTGGTTTATGATGCCACATTGGCCAACCCTAATTCTATGGGCCAACTATACGTTCACATAAATCAGTTACATGTCTTCATTGTATGTATTGTCAGGTTTACGATCTATACATGTAGGTGGAGTGACGGATGTTAAGTGACGTGCTTGTTCGTCTGCTCGTGTGGTGCACACACTTGGTCTTCTCTTAATTTCTTATTAATCGTCCCATATATCTTCTACTCTTTCTGCTCAATGTTTATTTAACAGTGTATAATTGTTGTTTGACCTGTAGTACTAGCATACATATACAAAAATGGCACAACCACCGCTATTCATCAACAGAAAGATTGACTTTGGTTATTTCTTCGTGTGATAGTGACATACACATTAATTAGTTATGCTGATTATATTTATTCACTTACCATGCGTGCTAGTATTATATATACTCGTCTATTAATTAACGGCATAATTAAAGTTAATTAACATTTACTTCTGTCATTATTTTTATAGTACACTACCAACCAGGAAATGTTACTTGATATGTCACAATAGTAATTTAGTTTAAATAGGTTGTATTCTCCTTTGTTTTGATTAATTCAGCCTTTACATAGAAAACAATACAGATAAAATTACCTGTGTCAACTTGTATGTAGATAACCAGCATCAGGTTAACCCTTTAACCGCCGGTGCCGCATATATTCGGGTTTTTATTTTTTATTAGCACATTATGTACCACCTTTTGAACATGTTAAAGATAAAATGTGACATCAATCAGCAATATTTGAAAACAGTTGACCACCATTTGGTCAAACCTGAATAATTTTCACTCACTTGAAGTTGTGGATCGCGTCAGCGAGACACAACTTCAAGTGGGTGAAAATTCAGATTGAATAATTTGGCGGTTAAAGGGTTAATTAGGCTGACTACGTTGGACCATATTCCTATAATGTACCCATATAGCTGTAGCTGTTTGTCTGTCCTGCTGGGGGCTATTTACAAATATCCAGCATCCTCTATTAAATGTAGTGTTTACTGTTTACAATAAAGGAGTGGTAATGAGCATACTTGACGTGTTTTATCATTAGCAATATTTCCCCACAAATTTCTTTGTTAATAATAAGGGCCCATAGGTAGACAGTCAAGCGGAATGGCGTTTATTGAAATGTTGCAATTTATAGAATTCAAAGTAAAACAATACGAAATTTTCTGAAATTTGAATTATATTGCTTATACCAGATACTTGTTTAGTACCGCTAAATCGGTATATTAGGTGATCACACAAAAAGTTGATTTTTTGAAAATTTGCGAAACTTATTCTGGTGAAAATAAGTATGTATAAAGTATAGCCCCAGTGTATATACTTACAACGTTATATAGTGCTAGTAAATGACACACCAGTGGTGTCTGTATATTGTCTGTTGCACTTGATGCTACAGCAGCTAATACAAAACATACATGTGTATTTGATGGACAATTATACAGTGTGCAGGGCTGGAATTTACTCGGCTATTTATTAGTTCGCTGTTGACTTAAAACTTAGCCTATTTTTCTAAAAACAAACAATTCTATCCAGCAACACTGCCATGAAAATCCAATATACACCAACTGCTTACTTAGTAATTCTAAGCAGCTACTGCCTTTTTGGCTTTGTACAGCAGAACCGTTATTCGTGGCAAAAAATAATGAACGGTGTCGATAATAGTTATCCATGTATACTGCTCTGAAAAGCCAGAACGCAGTATATGCTCACTTGTAAAGTAAGCAGATACTGCCCTTTGGCTTTCCTGAGCAATGTAGCCTAAAGTGCAAAACACATCAACGCGATCGTGAGAGCAATTATGCGCGCGACGAGTGACCCAGCGACAGACGCGAAATTCGCCTGACTGTTTACACACCAACGCGAAAATCAACGCGAAATGAGAGGCGTTTTCCCTATTCCAAGGCCTGATTGCTGTTCACGCAAAAACCGACGCGACGCGCGAACAAAATGTAACAGTTTTGAAAGTTTTCGCTTCGCCCTTGGCACTCGCCTTAAATCGTCACGCGATACTCGTTTTTCCTGGCTACGCCCGCGATGTAAGCTATGAACATCACTCGTCAGTGAATTTTAAACATATCGCCGCCGGGGTGATCTTATATAGGCTTATTATATTACATAGGCCTACTTTAAGTCCTTCTGAAGAGCTTCTGACTCGCCATGGGCGAGCGGGCGAGCGTGAAATTCCACACCATCCCGCACAGTGCAATGTGTAATCAATGTCTCACTGATGGATATTAATTGATCGCTGCCTCAATTGAGCATGGCGCATGATATTACGCATGACAGGAATGCCAAAAAAAGAGTAGGCACGGTTCCCCCAACGAACGCACTCATTATTTTACAAGACGCCATCAGTTGTGTTTCGAACGTAATATATAATACATTTTAAATATGCATTCATAGAATTGAAATCACTTGAGTGATTTTAATTCTATGGACGCATATTTAAAATGTATTACGTATGAAAATATGCATTCATAGAATTAAAATCACTTGAGTGATTTTAATTCTATGGACGCATATTTAAAATGTATTACGTATGAAAATATGCATTCATAGAATTAAAATCACTTGAGTGATTTTAATTCTATGAACGCATATTTAAAATGTATTACGTCTGAAACACAAAAACACAACTGATGGTGCTGGATTATACGATATATAACGAGACGCTGATGTCAACATTTGGTGAACGTCTCCTAAATAAATCCTAACACTGTTCTGCTCTGCAAAGCTAAAATACAGTATCTGCTTACTTGTATAGTAACCAGATGCACGGCCTTTTTACTTTGCATGGCAGTGCTGTAGTATGGCTTTAAAATGTCAACATTTCTTGAAACTAATGACAAACCGAAAGAATAAGGGGGTGGGCCGTGTGGGTGTATTGAGAAAAAGCATGCCCCCATGATGTGGTTATTCGTAAAATAACTACAGATCATAAATATTTGTTCTATAATATAATGCTACAGATGGTCTACTGTTCGCCTTTAATAAGCAAATGCGATATATATCAGAAACTGAGTTTTTTTTGGGTAATGTATTTCAAGAAACTTGTAAATAAACATGACAAAAGCTTGGATGTACTGAACCAGAAAATGATCAGAGATAGTGAGGATTAACTTTCACAATAGCGGACTGTCTATTGAAAGTTTAAATGGTTTCAGATGTGCGTGTTAGTAGATTAGTGTGCATAGTGTGAAGTAGTGTGAATAAACGACCGTGACATACCGACACATCCTTACTTTGGTGTCAAAGGATTGTATATGCCACTTTACAAAGTGGCATATACGACCCTTTGACTCCAAGGTGACGACCTAATCACCTGTAATCTTGTTTAAAATAACTGAAATATTTATCAACCTAATAACAGAACAAGTGATCAAAAGCTAAGATTAGATGGGCGTGTTGATACCCAGGAAACAGAAGGCTGAACCTGGTCAGCCAGTGTTGTTTTATTATTGGCTCACCGTCTACGACGCTTGCCCAACATTAAAACAACACTCACTGAACGTCTTGTGTATACTGGGTATACACTTTACTAGCCTGTAAAGAGTCAATTGTGCTTTCAGTACAGTCATCACAGTAGACAGCAGCGCGAGAATGTCACCGTTAGCATAGTCACCCTGTCACCTTGTGGTCACGAGATATACATGTAACATGGAGTTACATTCAGAGTTCATAAGAACTCCATGCATGTATGATGTAATGTGGAACCTTTCCACTTAACCCTTGGCATGCTAGACCCGAATATGCGTTTTCAAGCACGTATCAAACCTTCTGTGGTAAATTCTTATTGATCAATTCATTACATTTTTTGAGATTCCTCGTAAATTCATATTTTCGTCATTTTAACGTGCGTCAGCAATTCCAGCTTTAAATGATTTTAAAAAGTTTAAGCAAATCAGCAGCTCAAGGGTTAAAATTATTTTCTGAAACAAGTTTGTAAAAATCGGTCCATGGTTTTAAGAGCGAGTTCTATATCATTACAAGCTTGAACAATATCTCTTGTTTTTACTAAGCCAACACAATGTTGAACTTATATATTGGATTACGATTCACCAATTCAGAATCAAATGATGCTTATTTTCTGATCGGATCGGATACAGTAACACTGTAATTTAAGGTAAACACTTCAATTTTTTCAAGAATAAGATCTGCTATGAACAAATTATAATCATATATCCAACAAATAATACTGATAACGGAAAATAAAGCAACCAATTACGAGAGAAAATATATGAAAACTATTGACTACGATAACGAGTGACAAACTCTCAGACTTCCAAACTAATTTCGAATAATTTATTATCCTCAGTTTTGGACAATTACACTTCTTTGTGCCCTCCTAATAATATTATTGCACAATTTCGTCGTTTTTATTAGCCAGTTATGTTTAGCTGACAATGATTATCTGTATAGGAATGACTAATAAAGCGTTTTATGTTTGGTTTCTGTCTTACACATGTACTTGTGGTAGTGTTTGATGTACTCACGCTGCCACAACACAGACTAGTATCAACATGGTAGACCTCACGTCAATACACTCTTTCAGTATTACAACTGTCCTAACATCTGGTAGCTGGTGTTAGGTAAATAACTGATACACCCTAGCAAACGACAGACCTGTATATCGGAGACGTTCACCCAGTGTTGGGTTAATGTTGGGCCAGCGTCGCAGACGCTTGCCCAACATTAACCAAACATTGGGTGGACGTTTCGTGTTTACCGCGAGTCGCTGGCGCAACATTTCAGCATTTGTTCGGGACATTTACTGTAGATCTGGTGCTTTTCGCGTGTTTAAATTTTCGCGATTTTCTGATTATGGAACTTTTCACCAAGTTTAGAATTTACATTTTTAGCCCGACTTTTAATTTTAATTGAAAAAGGTGGGCTATTGCAATTGAAGTTCGGCGTCGTCGGCGTAGGCGTCGGCGTTAAGATTTACTTGTGGCCGCGATAACTTGAAAAGTTGTTCATGTATCCTTCCCAAATTTGTTATGCATGTTACTAATGACCAGTTCTCGGACAAGTTCAATAATGGCTGAAAAAAAGATTTAAATGGCCGATTTATTGCGATTTTTCACATTTTACGTCAATAATTTGACCTTCTGGGCGCGATAACTTGCAAAGTTTTTCATGTATCCTCTTCAAATTTGTTATGCATGTTGCTAATAAGCAGTTTTCGGACCAGTTCATTAATGGCTTGAAAGAAATTCAAAATGGCCGATTTATTGCGATTTTTTGCATTTACGTCAATAATTTGACCTTTTTGGCGCAATAACTTCAAGTTCAATAATGGCGGTAGGCTATTGTCGAGTGTGCTCTTGTTCTTTAGTAGCGCTATTATAATAATAATTTTTGCAAGATTCTTGAATTCGCAAATTTGTCCTCCTTGCGAAATTCGCTAAAATTAAAACCTCGCGAATATTACCAGATCTACAGTATCTGTAGTGTGAGTGGTGAGCACGGGCGGCAGGTTGTGTCCATATGGCCATTGTAATCCCGACCTCTGATGTCGTCAACTTCATAAATCTCTTTCACTAGATGTATAACCGGTTATCATTCCGTGGTGATAACCAGAATAAACAAATCGGGCGACTTATGGGGTATCCATTGAGGAGCACTGACCACCGGCACACAAGTGCACCGCATCATCAGCATTGCTATGTACTCGGCCGGTGACCACTTTATTGTCACGCGGCGATATCGTGTTGTTCCTCAAAACATGTGTTACAGGACACAATAATACAATGACTTGTGGCACAGGGGGTTTCTAGTGTAACATGATATCGTCTCTGAAGTTTGATAATTCACTTATACTACCAGGTGGGATACACACTGGAAATCTGGTTGGGAGCTAACACTTGATGATCTAAAAATCTTACACCTGGTTTAATTTCGTTTCTCTTATCACCAAAACTACTGTATGTTATCTTTTTTTTAATCTTAGGGTTTATTAGCTACTGATTGTTGTTGGTAACGTCTAAAGTCGCTGATGTCCAACAGTGTATCAACTAAAGTCACTGAGTATTAATATAGATGACCTCATCATTATTCTATCTATGGTCTGATTGATAACTACATAAAATTATAGAAGTGGGTTTGTCCTAAATTTGAATTAATTAAATATATTTAATACCATGATGCTGTATTTTCGTATATATAGACTACAAATAAAATATATCTGGTTTGCTGGTTTGGTGACCTCGGTTGCTATCGCTAAGAACTTTCCATCTTAGTTACTATATCACATTGTGTCCAAGTGTGTTATATCTAAACTGTTGACTGTTTGAAATGTTTCGTTCTTAAGATTATGTAAGATTATGTAGTCATACTTTACATATTTGACTGTAGTGTGTAAGGAGAACCTTTGTGTCAGATGTTCTATGGCTGAATATGGAGACGATCATTTCATTTAAATACGGTCATCGCCTGTAACTGTATCCGACACTCAAATGAAGTATGTACTGTAGTTAACTGAAGTGTATTGGTTAGATGTCCAGTAAGTCGTGTTGTAATAGCCGGGTTGGAGAAGTTAATTATAGAGAACTGAGGAGTACAAAGGTGCTATTACTGAGTGCAAACGTTTGCCAAAGCGACAACAACGCCCATTGTATACTATTACGTCAATGTCTTCTCATTAAACACAAGATGGTGAGCCAATGTTGCCGTAATGGTGGGCCAGCGCCGTAGACGTTCGCCCAATATTAGACCAACATTGGCTCAACGTCTTGTGTTTACTAGGCTTATCTACCTTAATGTGGATTCTGAATATCGTTGCAAATTATTGATTAAATCAGATGTTATCAAACAGGTTATAACATCCTTGATATTATACATGATGTTATATTTTCAAGTTATCTATAAAACACAGTAAATATGGATATATATATTATATACTAGCATGAGCTAATACATAAGATATCTTCATGTGTCATAACATTTTTGTGTGTGTTGTTCAGCGCTCTTTTAATAGTGAATTTTGCACTGAACCCTTTAGGCTATTTAACCAAATTAAAAGCAATGTAATGTTATCCAAAAGTTACCATATGAACCAGGAATATGATCGCATCTTAATTCTCATTCTCTTTACAATTACCAATGTTATATTGTGTTTCAGACAGTACATGTATTGTGGATGGTAAGCTGAAGTTGATTCTCGGCTTGATATGGACTCTCATTTTGCACTACTCCATCTCTATGCCTATGTGGGATGGCGACGAAGATGGCCAAGAGAAAGATAAGGATGCCACACCTAAACAGCGTCTTCTTGCCTGGATCCGTAATAAAGTACCAGATCGCCCTATTAGTAATTTCACAACTGACTGGAATGACGGTACTGCCATTGGAGCTTTGGTCGATGCTATTGCCCCCGGTTAGTATTAGCACACTTATTGGAACATATGTGTATTTAATATAGTTACTTTTAACTTTACATTTTTATGCTGTAGGTTTCACATCTAAATGTTCAAGATAGAATTATGAATGTAGTGTATGATCTGAAAATAATGTTACACAAGAATCTACTACTAGACATACCTAAATAATTGATACACATTATGCATTGCATCCGTAGATCAGTGCTGGTGATTTGAATCCTACATTATGATGCGATATGCCTGAATCTTTACTTGAGTACGTGTATCATTCATTTACCATGTGCAAAACAGTGAAATTAATATATTTTATGATTTCCACTCTCGAACATCTCAACAAACATGATACATCAACCCAATGATGGTCCAACGTCTACGACGCTGGCCCAGCATTGGGTTGACGTATCGTGTTTTCTGGGGTCCCAGTAATGACATTATCCATGTGAATATGTGTTGTTAGGTCTTTGTCCTGATTGGGAGGACTGGACCCCTAAGAATGCCACCAACAATGCCAAGGATGCTATGGATGCCGCTGAGCAGTGGCTAGATGTACCACAGGTGAGCTATCTAAAACAGATAAAGAATTCAACCAACTTCTGTCTGACACAGATCAGCTTGAAATACAATGCATTTTAAGCGAATATTGACGAAGAATATGGGTCACTTCTTCACAATGTAATGACATCCGGCGCCTTGAATCGTACTAGTTTGGGCGACAGGGCATAAACGCTGTGATGTAATGTTAAATAATGTTGAATTTTAACTATATTTTTATTTTTCCTGTTTTGCTCATTACAGTTGATCAGACCACCAGAGATGTGTAACCCTAAGGTGGATGAGCTGAGTATGATGACATACCTGTCACAGTTCCCCAACGCCAAGCTGAAGCCTGGTGCACCACTACGTCCCCGTACAAACCCAACCCGTGTCAGAGCTTATGGTCCAGGTAAACATTCTCTTACACTCCGCTCAGTCTCATTTATAATGACAATAATTCGTCCCCTTGGATTCGTAAGGGTGTATTTGCCACTAATGCATCTACCCATGATTATAAGATGTGTACGAAATCCGAAGAGCAGCAGTTGCAGTACATTTGGTGACGATTTTTGGGAAAATATAAAGTTTGTGTGTTTCCATCGTTGTCGGGGGCACACTGATTTAAGCCACCCTAAAAATATCCTTTGATCAATATTGATGTTAAACTATGAAGGTAATGCCAAGAATTGCATTATCTACGAAATTTTACATAATATTTGTTCCGTAATAGTAAATGGAATGGATTATGCGAAAACATTTGAGAGATCAGAATTTTAAATTAAGACTGCAAGTATATGCTTTTTAAAAACCTGTTTTAGGATAAGTTAAATGACATATATTGTCAGAAACTGAAGATATATTTTACAATTTGTTATGTCAGGTATTGAGCCCGCTGGTAACAACGTGGGTGCTCCCGCTAGATTCACTGTGGAGACATTCAGTGCCGGTCGTGGTGAAGTAGAAATTACCGTCCTGAATCCCAAAGGTGCCAAGGAAAAGGTAGGCTTTTATCTCCAAACCCATTTTGGTATTTCATATCAGTAAATTATAGAAACGAACTAACATATGTCATCATTCGGTATGTCGTTGTCGTAGTTAATGGTATTGAAACAGGGACACGAGAGTACAGTGGTGGGTCAATGTTGTTTCAACATTTCACATTGGCGTAACATCGATTCAAAACCTGCCTGTGTTGGCTGGATGGTGTTGCCGAGATGATGGTGTGTATGCGAAATGCCGCTATTTGTTAGCCTTAAGCTATTTGGCTGAAATTCCCCGTTGTCCCGTGCGATGACTTGCCAACGCTGCAGGTATCTCATCAAATTATACCCAGCAATGCATCCAGTGGAACTTTTGGTGAAGCATCATAATTACTGGTTTGACCCTTCTTCAAGGTCAGGTCACTCCATGCACTGAGATATTGTGACCGTGAAATATCACGAAACGGTTTCTAGTAAAATATTATGGTAGCCTAATTTACCAGTATCTAAATCAGGAAATATTTATAAACTATATACCTGTGTGATGGAGCATACAATTATATGAATTTGAAAATTCCCATCATTTACTGAAACTGTCCATTTTCACATTTGAGTAACGATTGGAATTTATGTACAATGTTTTTTTTCTATTCGACCTGAAGCATTTTAACCTGTTTCTAAATCTGTATACTGCATTTGTGAATGAATGTGTGAACCGAAAATGATATCATTTCACAGGTATATCATAATAGTCGCGCCGAGCTCGTCATTAACGTGATGGCGTGTCGAGTGTGAAACAAGCGTGAAACATGCTTTCATTGTATTCAGAGTGACTTGTAAGCCATTTTTGGCTGGGCATGTCACTAAAATCAATAAAAACATTGCTTCAAAAGGGGAAACAATGTTAAAATGTGTGTGTACTATATTTAAATTCTATATTTTTACCACAAGGTGACTTTTATTTACAGTGTGAAGTTAAGTTCAACAATGACAGAAACCTGACATACTCCTGTATGTACACCCCAACAATGGAAGGAAACTACAGAGTAAGTTTCATTTAAAAAATTTTTTAATGATATAGTTGGTATCTCAAAAAAAAACAGTCCCACATAAAAGTTTTAGGAAGTGAAGACCATCATAGGTTATAATTAAACATAAACCCCTAAATTATATAACATTTTTTTTCACCCACTTGAAGTTGTCTCGCTACCGCGACCCACAACTTCAAGTGGGCGAAAATTACTCATATTTGTTTAATTTGAGGCCAAACATATAGAAATCTTGATGTTTAAACACTCATTTCATTTCCAATATCAGTGATTTAACCTGCTAATCATGCTGATATCACAGATTTAAAATGACAGTAGTCATGGTTAGCGGGTTGAGGGTTTATCTAATAATATAATTTGCAGACACAAGTGAAGTATGTATGAATATTTTGATAACGCTCTGCTGGAAGGGTTAAAATATTGACTTCCCAGTAAACACAAAACATTTGTATAACATTTATACAAAGTTGGACCAACGTCTTCGACGCTGGTCCAACATTGTATAAATGTTATACAAATGTTTTGTGTTTACTGGGTTGGAAGTAATGACATTAAGGAAACATTTAATCATGTAGAATTGTGTTCTTTGTCGAATGGCAGTTACTTTTATTTTATTTAGAATTACTTTTTCTGTTGTCTAGGTTATCATTAAATTCGCAAATCGTGAGATACCTAAGAGTCCATACACTGTCACAGTCGAAGGCCAGGCAGGTGACGCTAGTAAATGTACAGCTGCTGGTCTGGGCATTGAAAGAACCGGTAATATGGTGAACCACCAGACCTTCTTTGAAGTCTTCACAAAAGGTAGGCCTACTTCGATCATCATACGTTCAACTTTGTTTTTGATTATCACATGTTATTAAATTGATTCAAATTTAGAATGCGTTTTAAGCGTTGATACTACTCAGCAAACACAACATTTTCATAACATTCATAACAAAATGTACAGATAATCACAGATTTATTATCGGCTTGCAAACAGATCTTTTTGTTCAAGCTTTATCAGGTCCGGGTCCAGTCGTTTTTAAATGGCCGCCCATTTAAAAACCACCATGCATTTATAAGCACTCGCAACACACTTCCGGCGAGTGTTTATAAACACCCGGGCATTTATAGACGGTCAGCCAATATGACTGGTTAACTGAACATTTTATTCCATAAAATCAGCTATTTTCACTTAATTATACCAGATTTGGTATAATATGTAAATTGACACAGCACATCACTACTTAGTGATGATCTTGAGAGGCAGAATCTGTGAAATATTATGTTTTAATTGGTAAAAATCGTGAAAAATAGATTTCCTGACTATTGACCCCCACCTCCTTTAATTGTCATTGCTAAAACATGCATACGCTGGGGGGTACACTCTGCTAATACCATGAGGTGGTGTATATAGTGATGGTCAAATTGTATGCTGCATTTGTATATTCTATGTGGCATCTTTTTTGTACACACAATTCAGTGTACAAAACCTATACACAATCAAGGAGCTCTGTCATTTATCCCCCTTCCTCGTCGAGTTCTGCGGAAATTTACCTTACAAAAGCGACTAAAATGTAGTTGCTATTCTGCCATAAAAAGTCAAAAGGCAGTATCTGCTGACTTAACAAGTAAGCTGATACTGCATTTTGGCTTTGCACGGCAGTATACAAGTGAGCGAGGCCGACCGTTTATAAACGCCTGGGTGTTTATAAACATTCGCCGGAAGTGCGCTGCGAGTGCTTATAAACGCACGGTGGTTTTTAAATGGGCGGCCATTTAAAAAACGGCTGGACCCGTACCTGTTTATAGCTCGTCTGTAGCTCTGCGCCCAAATGAGGACTTTTGCTCAGGCACTAGACTTGAGTTTGATCATTTGTAATAAGTACCTCTGAGCTTGAATCTCTGATGAGCCAGTGAAATAGAAATATTTTGATTGATAATAATCCTGCCATGGAAAACCAAAAGTGAATGTTACTACCTATTGGCTTTGCAGAACAGAATTCTAGTATAACTGTGATCTATCTGGAGAGGTTTAGGCATAGGCCTACATGTATATTTAGTATAGTCATCTTTATTATTTTATACAATCTGTGTAAAATTGAAGCCGTTTTGTGTAACTTAGTCAGCTCATTGCTAACAAAGAACCTAGAATATACACCTCTGCCTTTGTGACGTAGATGCTGGTAGCGGCGTCGTGGATGTTGGAATACTTGATCCCCGTGGACACAAGGATACTGTAAAACCCACTGTAAGCAAACGAGCAGAGGACACATGGTACATCGAATACACCCCTAAAGAGCAGGGCTTACACAGTGTCAATGTATTCTACGCTGGCAAGCCAGTCCCTAACAGTCCATTTGGTGTTGGTGTTTCTCCAGGTTAGTGCATCTTAGCGGCATATCCCAGCAAACACTAGACATTGCTCCAAGGTTGGTTTAATGTTGGACCAGCGTCGCTCACGGTGGACTAACATTAAACTAATACTGGGTCAATGTCTCTTGTTTGCCGGCTACTTGTATTTTAAGATCCAGAAAATGAAAAGTTTTTCAAGTCTAGAGACACAACAGGTCTCATATTCTCGTACAAGTTACGATATCATAAGCTTCGGATTGGTCGAGATGGCTATCTCGGATCTATCCGAAGCCAGCGATATAGCATAATGTGTACGATAACACGGGCCCAGCGAGGGTAACCAATTTTTGGTTCAGCGTGGAGGAACTGTGTAATTATGTTATTTCTTCAGATATAATTAGTCGCAAAATAACATAATGCAGAAATTATTATCAAACTCTTTTTTATGCCACAGGTAGGTAGTAATAATATTATTCTTAAAGTTTGTGATCTACAAGTACTTACTCGATGGAAAACGTAATATAATCTTGTAGTGATTGTATGATGTACTTTTATGTCCAGATGACGGTTCCAAGTTTGATGCCTCCAGTAAGTCAGGAACATGTTTGACTCACATGCGTGGTTTATGTTTGTTATTTACAAAGCTAAATCATCTGCGCATCTCTTTATGAACAGCCCAATCTTTACTGAAGTTGCTTGATGTTTTATGTTTGTGTTTGCGTGTGTGTGTGTGCGGATGAAATGTGCGTTAAATGGTTATTGTTAAATAAGTGCACGCGTGTGATGTAGCCTATTTGTATTAACATGACTTTTATTTATTTTCCCCATTGTTATTAGACTTTTAAATTCCCTGAATGCTGGCTATTTATTTGACATTATATCATATTATAAGAGTGATTTAGATGAGAAATAATGACAAACGACTTGTGTGTGATTGTTTAGGATTGATATGTGTACATGCATGATATCTATTATGATACTGTCAGATAATAGTGTTAATACTGCTATTATTATACTAGATAACGAAGATGTACTTGAAGTACTGGACAGTTGAAAATGTTCGTAACACTTGATTTCATTAGACTGTAAAAGTATGTTATAGCATAGTAGTCAAAGTGCCTTACTTTGATAATACATAGATTTTGCTAACACAGATATAATTTTATTGATATCAGTACTACTTGATGAGTGTTTGACTGCGGTCAGGGCACAGAGAGTGTTATTTCTACAATCACGGTGTGTACACAGGGTAGATAAAGCGGAGCAGCTTGACTACTATAGGTTTTAGGCTCTGATTTTCTGATAATGTCCCCTCAAGTACATGTAGCTGTATCATGCTATACAGATCTGTGGCCGTGTAGATTATTTACGCACATAATCATATCATTTGATCTATTCAAATCACGCGTATATACTGTGAAAGATACTAGATCATTATAATTATATACACAGAACAGAAATGTTTGAAAAGTTTATTTTGTAGCGGTGATGATAAAGTGATCGGTGTATATATAAGATGTATTTTAAGAGAGTCAAAAACGAACGCCTCAGCTGCAATCTCGATGATCATTGATCTCACTCTGATGTCCGTGGGAGGAGTGAATGTAGTCATGTTTTACAACACAGGCTCACATAGGTGCAATCTGTGTGGCCACTAGGCCTTTATCCTGCTAAGTTAATCTATTTAAATTTTCAACCACTTGAGGTTGTGCCACCTCAAGTGGTTGAAAATTACTCATATTTGATTAATATTAGACCGAACATTTGAAAATCGTGATGTTTAAACACTCATTTCATTCCCAATAACTGTGATTTATTCTGCTAATACAACGCATTAAAAACGACTATAGTCGTCACCAGAAGGCAAAGGGTTAGTAGCCACCAAGGCTGATATTTCAAGTGATCAATAATTCAGGTTAAGTGAGCTGTCTCTACCTACCATCGCGGGACGCTGTATCATCGCTGTCTTGGTGTTAGACATACGTCTATGATGCTGGCCCAACATCCAGACAGCAATAGGCCAGCGTCTTGTGATAGTATATAGAGCCAAGCTGCCTCCACGGCTTTGCATGATAATATAACAAGTGTTATCAACTCTCTATCTTTGTACGTATTACATGGGATAATTAGCCATAAAAAGTATCAGTAGAATGTGGGGTGGTTTGTGCGACTCTAGTGATAACACACACTGATGAGTGAGCGTTTTCCTTCACACGACAGTTTGATCTCAGATACAAATGATTAACGAATCGAGTTTTTTGTCAGAGTTTGACCCCCAGAGTTTGACCCCACCCAGATTGTGAGAGATAAGCCAATACCTTTACCTTGTTACAAATAATCCCCACCTCTCATTACACGATTATATTGTGATTAACTAACACTTTAAACTTTTTCTATTTGGAAACAAAAATACGAATATTTGTCATTGGAATAACTCGTATTCTGTAACGACACATGTGACGTTAACACTGGTTAAGGATAAATTATTTCAGACAAAGTGGTTTTCACTAAATATTATTTTGGCAATGCTGCTCTGCAAAGCTAAAAGGCAGTATCTGCTTACTTGTAAAGTAAGCAGATACTGGATTTTGGCTTTGCACGGCAGAAGATTGGGATTGGCTTCCTATCTCCTTAGAAAACACGCCACGCTCTGTGAACTGTTGGCGGGCGCCAGAGGACATTGAGCATGTAGTGTTTTCTTGGCCTCTGGTCTACATTCTGCATGCGCTTTCACAGCCAAGTTTTTCAGGCGTGCATGACATTTTTGCTGTGTGCTGTATTCAAGATAATTAATGTGTAAATGATAACCCACAGCGCTATGCTGTATACGGTGTACGCCCGTTTGTTTGCAAAATAATTGACCTCTAGGCTACATGTAGTCATTGTCAACTACCCAGCTACCGTACACGAGATGTCTAGCCAATGTTGGTTAAATTTTGGGTCGGCGTCGCAGGCTGTGGTCGAACGTTAAACTAACATTTGTACAACGTCTCGTGTTTGCAGGAGCTGTGCCATGACTGTGACATAAATGTGCCATCACAGGGACATTAGTGTAACTTAACTGAGACATGATATGATATCACTATGACTGAACTGTGACAACAGAGAAAATATCAAATATTAGCTTTATATTTAGACGATATTCAGTAACCGAGTGATTTCTAGAATAGTTCGATGATTTTAAATATCCGCTTTAATGTGAATAATAAATAAATATAAATGCATTGAGAATGAAATAGTATGTAATGCCATATATTCACACCAACACGAGACGTCGAATAAATCACCGTTGAAGATAAAGCAATACAAATGTATACTTTACTGTGAGCAAATGCCCGCGAAAATGTCTGGTGCACGCTTTAACAGTCGTCGGGAGATCATAACAGTGTATTATATATTTCGCCCTCGAGTTGGAGTGTTAAGACGGAGTATGACATTACATGTATTAGTTCACCCAGAATTAGTCTTATTAATTTATTTATATCTTTGTATGAAGTATTGCCAAGTATATTTTGTATTTCTATGGAAACTGTGTCGTGAAAATGTTATGAGGATTTAAGGTTTTTAGTACTGTACAGTATTTTTGACAATTCTGATATATAGAATTATATGCATTTATTGTGTTAATGACCTACATATTATTGCAGAGCTACCAAAGGCGATGCCCATCACACCAGGTAATATTTATTTTGGGCAATTCACGCATTTAATTAATCATGTGTATTATAATAAATAGCGCAATATAAATGATTATTTAAATATATATACTGGTACTGCAGTTCTGCAAATAACCGATTTGCCAGTACAAAACACATAATAGATCACATGACAATATAATGTATTGTGCACACAAATATGTGCACCCCTAGAACATAACCACTATCATTGAAGTAATTATGCTGCCAATAATATGCACTGCTAGCTGACGGAGGAAAATGTTTACCTAGGCTCTTTCAAGAATTTAAAGGTGTAGTCAACTGTCAAAATTCGCAGGACAAGGGTCCCCCAGAAGGCAATAGTGCCCGTGGGTAAGCCAAGGCCCTATTCCATAATAATACTAAATATGCGTTTCATACCCAAAGCCTCATTAAGAGCAAGTTCTCAAATCACAGCAAGTTCATATATACTTGAGCGACATCTATGAGTTAATAATTCAAAGCCCTTGTCTTTTGCCCCTACTTGGTCGCATACTTGCAAACAAACTGACTGTATTACTGCGGGGATTTGGAAACTGCTTGACCCCCAATTTTGTATTGTCACCCAGTAAACACAAAACATTTGTATGACTTTATGCAATGTTGAACCAACGTCGAAGACGTTGGGCCGACATTGCATAAATGTCATACAAATGTCTTGCGTTTGCTGGGCAGGAGGACTTTCTCTCAAACATTGTACATTTATCTAATGTTGGTTCAATGTTGGGCCAACGTCGCAAACGTTGGCCTAGCATTAAAACACCATTCGATCAATGTCTCGTTTGAGTAGTATCTTGTAATCAGTTCAGTGGCTATATTAATGCCGTCAATCTGTACTCAATAGGCTACTGTTGGTCTACACTTGACCGTCCCAGGCATGCGCGTTTTGAAGCTGAATGATTCTTTAACACAAAGCCACCTTTTCGCTAATATACCAAATTATACAAAAGTGAAATCACAAATTGTCGAATGCACTTAAAACAATAGGGGTCCAGTATATAAATTGTCCCTGATTACTTTCAGCGCGGGGGGGGGGGGGGGGCATTTTACACGTCAGACATCTGACGTTACTATGTAGACATCAGATTCTGACGTCTAAAGTCGAGCCCGCATACAAAGAGTAAAATAGTTTAAATGACCATAGACCAAAGCATAGGTATTCAAATAAAGCGGAAAGAGCCTAAAGACAGTTATGATGATTTCAAGGTAAAACCCCCTCTGGTCTCCATGGTTTATACAAAAAATATGTCAGCGTTGTAAGGGTTAATACCAAAATAATGTATTCAATATATCGTGTATATATTTGATATGAGGACAAAGTAGAATTCTGTTTAAATGTTTATTTGTGTGTATTGTCACAGAGGAAGCTGCTCGTGCATCGGGTGCTCCTCGTAAGTATTACATGCATGCAAACGTTGTGTGTTATAAATCTAAAACAACAAACAGTAAATTATTGAGAACCTCTCGTTATCTTGAATGCCAAATGCAACTTATTGTAATGTCAATTGTTCTAGTATTAGATGTTTATAGTGGACTTTGGTCTGCTAATATAAAATTAAGTCTGTATTTATACTTGATATTTTCTAACTTAAAATATGATACAGTATCATATAACTTTAAAGCTCATAAAGTGCAACGAAAAATTAATGCAGTCGGGATGGCGTGAGAGGGAGGGGAGAGATGGGGGAAGGGGTGGTAGGAGGAGGGAGAAAATCAGACAGGTATGGATGAAAGGGTTCTAGGAAGGATGTGAGAGGAAGTGAGGGGGGGGGGGGAGAGAAGATATGTCATGAGAAAGAAAGACAGAGACAAGGAGAGAGATGGATAAAATGGAAGAATAAGGAGAGGGATGTTGGGATAAAAGAATGGTTGGTGGGGAGAAATAGAGGATGGGTAGGGAGAGAGCAGAGAAGGAGGGAGACGAGAGTGATAGAGAGGGAGAGGCGAGGGTGGGTGTGGAAAGAGGAGTGGAGAAGGAGGAGAGGGGAGAGAGAGAGAGCGAGAGAGAAAGAGAGAGAGAGAGGAGACAAGATGTTGAGATGTGAAGTGAGGGAGATATGGAGGGTGTGGAGTGGTGAGTAGAGTAAGAGGAGAGGAGAGAGTGATAGAGGGAAAGGGGAGAGTGAGAATGAAGAGAGATGCAAATGGTGTGGAGTGGGTTGTAGAGAAGGAGGAGAGGAAAGAGTGATAGAGGGAGGTTGGGATAAAATAATGGATGGTAAGGAGAAAGGGAGGATGGGGAGGGAGAGAGCAGAGAAGGAGGGGAGGTGAGAGTGATAGAGAGGGAGGAGAGAGTGAGAATGAAGGGAGATAGGGAGTATAGTAAGAGGGGGGGGGAGAGTGATAGAGGGAGAGGAGAGAATGATAAAGAGAGAGGAGAGAGTGAGAATGGAGGGAGATATGTAGGGTGTGGAGTGGGGGAGTAGAGCAGGAAGGGATGAAAGAGTGATAGAGAGGGAGGGGAGGAGGGAGTGATAGAGGGGGAGAGGTGGAGGTGTAGAGCAGGAAGGAAAGAAAGAGTGATAGAGAGGATGGGGGGAAGAGAGTGAGAATGGAGGGAGATAGGTAGGGTGGGGTGGACGTGTAGAACAGAAAGGGAGGAAAAAGTGATAAAGAGGGAGGGGTGGAGGTGTAGAGCTGGAAGGGAAGAAAGAGTGATAGAGAGGATGGGGAGAAGAGAGTGGGAATGGAGGGAGATAGGTAGGGTGGGGAGTGGGGGATTAGGACAGAAAGGGAGGAAAAAGTGATAGAGAGGGGGGGGGGGAGTGATAGAGAGGGAGGGGAGGAGAGAGTGAGAATAGAGGGAGGTACTGGTAGGGTGGAGTGGAGGTGTAGAGCAGGAAGGGAGGAAAAAGTGTTAGAGAGGGAGGGGAGGAGAGAGTGATAGAGAGGGAGATAGGTAGTGTGGGGTGGAGGAGTAGAGCAGAATGGGAGGAACAAGTGGTAGAGAGGGAGGGGAGAGTGATAGAGAGAGAGGAGAGGAGAGAGTGAGAATGGATGGAGATAAGAGAGGGTGGGGAGTGGGGGAGTAGAGCAGAAAGGGTGGACCAAGTGATCGAGAGAGGCTCAGAGGGAGGGGTGAAGAGAGTGATAGAGAGGGAGGGGAGGAGAGAGTGAGAATGGAGGGAGATAGAAAGGGTGGGGGGGTGGGAGAGTAGAGCGCGAAGGGAGGAAAGAGTGATAGAAAAGGAGGGGAGGAGAGAGTGATAGAGAGGGAGGTGAGGAGAGACTGAAAATTGGGGGAGATAGAAAGGGGTGGGGTGGGGAAGTAGAGCAGAAAGGGAAGAAAGAGTGATAGAGTGAGGGGAGAAGAGTGAGAATGGAGGGAGGAGGAGAATAAAGAGGGAGGAGAAGAGTAAAGAGAGAGAGTATGGAAGGAGGGAGAGGGGATGGGAGGAAAACTGTTAGAATTCTTGTGTATCAAGTATTTGGGAATATTATTCAAACTATTTTGATCTTATGGTATTTATTTTAAAAACTATAATATATTATATATATATTTGTTATTTAACTGGCTTCGTAAAAAATTGATAACTTACTAATACTACATCAGGTATTACAATGCATGCACGAGTGAGTGGCATGTGACAATAATTATACATAGGCAAGTATTTGATTAATATCTCCTGTGCATTTTTGTCGTTTTTGCATATATATATATATAATATACTTGTTTGCTTGAACGGAATGACATATATATTTTGTGTTAGTAATGAAAAAATATGAGTTGGGTGTATTTGAATAGTCTTTGCAAGTTTGATTTATATTTCATTTAGTTGTATTTAAGTACATGTATTAGGATTATATTTATTTATTTTCTCAAAATTGAGAATGTGTTAAACATTCTGTACATTGTTTTTGTTAATATACTACTCAGGAAATGGTGTATGAGTTATCATCATATAGTTATTGACATCCAGTAGTGTCTTTGTATTTATTTTATTTTCGTCTTGTTGTCGATAAGGTTTTAAGATTACTATTTCACTTTCTTTTATAAGTATCGGATGTCAATGTTATTTGTAATCTGTACTATCAGTTTAAACTGACTGAGTCAGTCTGATACATAACACAAGTGCATAGTCACTACACTATCAAAATCACCCGAGAGGGGAATGTTTTCTCTGTTTGTTTTCTTATTGTGTACCAGCTAAGTACCCACTTGTCGTAACTGGTCGCTCTACATATTGAAATGATCTCAAGTTTTTTTTTGTAAATTGCCTAACTGACGCATAGTTAACATTATACAATCATGTCTAATTATATGTAGATATATCTACATCGCTAATATATATACACGGTAATAAATATTTTTGTGAAAAATTTGTCACAACGTTTAGTAAATTCTCGAAAGATTTTGCTAACGTAAACTTGATTTTGTGATAGAATAGTAGACTGGCTAGGATCTGACACAATACTTTCTGAGACTAATCGTCTGACGTTATCAAACTGTTTATATAATCATACTAGTAATCTACCAGCATCACCGCACGTTGACCCAATGCTGGATGAATGTTGGGCCAGCGTCGCAGACGGTAGACCAGGATTGATCCAACACTGGTCCAACGTGTCGCGTTTGGCGAGTGGTTTTGTGTGTACATATCTCGGCATGCTGACTGTTGATTCTCCATGGAATTTATATCGTTGTTTGCAAAGTACTAATTATTATGGTTCACTGCAACAGTGAAGACACTCTAAAAGATCGACATAATATAAAAATTAACAATAGACGTTACTGTGAAAAAGTGGCATGATATGTCATGATGTGAGATGTGGGATCTGGGTTTGTTTGTAGCACTGTAAATATAGCCGTTTATGCCATGTATTTTTCTTGGCGCATAGATCATTCTAGATAGCGTCTGCGACAAAATTTATCAGTCATTTTCAGTCCATCTACATTTTTTTTATTCCAAATTTTATATATTCTTTTTAATCACTTTTCTCCAATCTAAATAAACGTGAATTTGAAGTAGCCAAGATTTTCGTTCATCCCTCAGTTACTCAAAGGTTTTAAATGTTTTGTTAACCGTTTACATCAGCATTGACATATTGGTCATTTATTTGTTTTCCGTACCGGTATATAATCTTCGTATTGCGGCCTTTTAACGTGGTTTATGGTTATTTTTTGCGGTTGTCATTATCTACAGCATGTCAGCTGTATATGTGTGCATCGAGGTGAAATTATCAACGGCACCGGGATTCTAAACAATAACCACACTGCAAATGAGCTATCCTTGCGTTACTATTAGTATATGTTTGCAAACGAGCATGTAGAGTTTGTGAGAAATTAACATTTTACAATAACTACGGTGTGAATTGGTGTGTGGCCACTAAAATCATGGAGCATCTAAAAACCCCAATAATAAACGTATTTCTGACTACTTGTTATTCCGTTTTGCCATCATTAGCTCCTCGTGGCGGAGTCCCATTTGCCGACCAGCCTACATATCGTGAGTACATCTCACCTACCCATCAAAGAAGAGACGTTGGTCTAATGTTGCTGTATTGTTGGACCATCGTCGCAGACGGTGGCCCAACAATACAGCAACATTGGGTAAATATATGTGATTTGTTGGGTTTTGTCTGACAATATATATTTCTTTGAGCACTGATGTCGACTATATTAATAATTTTGTGTTTGGTCTTAGCACTAAAGTGGCCATTTTTCAATATGAAATATGTCTTTTTTCAGCGCCACTGCTATACATTAAATGTACGTTGTTCTGTAAATTTCATAAAATCACGTTTAAAAAATTAAATTTCATAGTTGCGAGCTCTAAGATATTATATATTTATTATTTTAACTACATAATAACATAAATGTAAATAATGCGTACACATATCTACACTTTTTTGAATTATACCACTTTTTTACCAATATTGTATCTGGTTTTAGCATCACTTGATAGTAATCTTTATAGTTGTAAATACTATCAACGAAATAATTTAAAACTATGTATGTATACATATGTACCCTACAGCGCATGCGTACTCCCGTGTGAAATATTGAATACGTTTTTTGCTTTGGGTCACCCTACTAAGTTATTTTACTACCATGAATCGATGTGTGCCACTCCAAGCATATCTACAGTTGAGTTAGGTGGGCAGAGAAGGTTCTGTACCGAACCAGCAAAGGCTGAAGTGCAAACGCCTATCCAACGTTGGGCTAATGCCGGCGACAATGGCGCAATTGTGGTCAAGTGCTAAACCAACGCCTTGTGAGCTTTTCGGTAAAGGACCGAGGCCAACCTCATGAAAAACTGGTGTGTAATCTTAGACATGCTTCGCAGTGAATAACAGCGATTGCAGGATATTTAGTTTTAGGGTAAATGGTATGTTGCATGACAGAACACGTGAAGCGGGTATTTCCATGTGTGTTTTTTTGAACCAGCTAGTCATATTAGGCTATTTCCCCTCTCTCCCGCTGTCAGGTATAATTTGTTTGCCAGTCCTGATGCTAATGTTTACTGACGGCCTGGACAGATACTCACACTGAATCTGTCTCGAACCCAGCAAACGCAAGGCGTTGAGCCTTTGTTGGGCCAATGTTGGACACCGTCGAAGACGGTGGCCCAACATTGGCCCAACATAGGCTAAATGTCTTGTGCTTGCTGGGTCGTTGAATGAAATATGCCGATTCAACGTTGGCGATATGTCGCGCCAATGTGTGAGATTTGACGTGGAACCTAGCATGCGTTGGTTCGACCAGTCTCTCCCTCGGCTGCTGAGGTCAACCCCTTGTGTAGTCTGCTCTCTCACCGTCACGTAAAAATTAACCTTCATTTAACCTTTACAACAAAGAACCCTAAAGTATTTTAGTCCAAGAACAACTGTCGCTGGTCATTTTTGCGCCGTCGATAAGGGTAATCACAAGGTCATGTGGATTTGTCGCACTAATGAAAGGGCATATCGATTGTCGCCAGATCATGTGTCCAGTTGACAATTTTAAAATTCCCCTCTCTCGATTTTTCGATTTAAACGCGGGCCATGTAAATTTGTGGAATTAAGGTGTTTAAATCCCATAATCTGCCGTCTTCTATCAGTCATCCAAACTACGTCAAATCTGAAAAGAGTAGGCCTGCATGAAATAAATCTGTTGTGTTATCCCTTCTAAAGTTTTACAAATGATGCAGAATTTATCGCACTTTAATTTGACCCATTACATGCGTTGGTTCACCGTCTGCAACGCTGGTCCAACGTTAGGCCAGCATTGGGTCAACGTCTCGTGTTTGCTGGGAAAACAGTGTGTGAGAAGTTAAACCCTGTATATCCCAACCCCACCCGCGGTATGCAGGATGTGATCGATCGCCTTATCACAGGTGCACTGTAAGCGGACCTGTTTCCGTTGTGTATCATACGCCCCTGGCACTGCCATAATTTGTTTCCCGCCTTGCACAAGACGCCGACGGTCATCTTTTGTTTTTCTGTACCGGGTTACAACTAATCAGCCAAAGTGGAAGTCCCATATCGCCATTTGCCGAACGAATGTCGAAAACTTACGTTATATAACATACACACTCCTTACGCAGGGAATGTATGTATTTTCACACAACATCAACGACGTTTTTCTTGGAATTCAAGCCACGTCCATATGATTCTATTAAAATATATAATTATTAACTGACATTGTGTTGTAAAATTAATTAGCTGATATTTATAAGTCGTGATCAGTTGTAGTATGTGTTTAGTTAGATGCAAGTGTGAAATGATTTTGATGTTATAGTTTGAATACAACTCATATCTATCTACGTACCTACTAAATGTTTGCTGATTGTTGATAAGAATTGCAAATGTATATAGGCCTACTTGATTGGAACATACATACTTGCTCTAAACTTTGTCACCTGAATGTTAAACCAACTGGTATCTTACTTAATACCTCCTGTCTCGCTTGCTTGATAAGTTTGTGTTTTCTACTAAAACATTTTGTGAAAAATAAAAGTAAGACCATTCATGGCACTGCTAAGCAGTATTTGGACTAACGGGCCAATTTGACCCCAGTCCATTGGGTTGTACCTTCCCAGCAAACCCAAAGCATTTATATAACATTTGTACAACGTCGGCCCAACGTCTTCGATGTTGGTCCAACATTTGTACAAATGATATACAAAAATGTTGTGTTTGCTGGGTTAGTAAGAAACCACTTGTAATGTGAGGTGTTATATTTTATCCTGTCAGCTTCTGCGGCTACACCAGTGGCTTCAAGCAAGCGTCCACGTAAGTGTGCCGCTTATATTGTCTAGATATGTCTGACGTGTAACTGGTTAATTGTTAGAGCTTCACTTCATGTTACAAAGTCTGCTTGCTCCTCCACACTCTTACAGAGTACACAACATGCAGATACAACTACTAGAAATTCTTAGAATATCTTATCATTATGGCAACTGGGACGTGATTGAAATGTAATAAAATAATAACTCCACATTAAGGAGAAGTTTGATAATCTGATAATAGAATGATCAAGGTTTTAGTATTTATGGTCATAATTATTAAAAATTAAATTTGTCTGTTAGTTTTATTACGTCTTGCTATCAGTACATACAGTTAAACGTGTTCTGGTGTAGTGATAGTCTAGGGTCAAGTACCCTATAGAGAAGAGCAGCAAGCACAATTTGCAACATGTCGATGTACAGTTAAACATGATTGCCACCTAGTGAATGGCATAGACAGATACAAGTTGGTGGTATCATTTGGACCACACCATCATTGTCATCTGGCAAGCGCAAGCAGTACATTTTTTGTGGCAATTGCTGAATAATGTTATCTGCTTAATGCTTCCTAGTATTAAATATATGTGTACAATAGAAGTGTAATATATTGATAACTTGTGGGATGATTTTAGAGAACAACATATTCGCAGCCAGCATGCAATTGTACAACAAATTCATTAATCAAACTCACTATGTACATGTTATATTGGAGCTATTTTATATATGTTTATTTTACTGTATATAATTTACTAAAGCAAAGAACGAGCATGTTGTTTTGCCAGCTTAGAGTACTAATTGTTTTAAACAAGGAATAACTGGTTTTGTTTCTTGGCGATTTTAGAACAGCAACCACAAGGGGCTCCAGTAATGAAAAAGCCCAGTAAGTAAAGCCCTTTTAATTGTTTGTAACCTGACCTGTGTGGAAAATCTGCATGACAGTCGAGTTTTAATTTTGCATCACACGTTAGAATAGAACATTTTCCGACAAAAATGAAACGATTGTAATAATATTTTTGCATAGGTTGAAAAAAACGAAGAAACATGTTAAACAGAAAAATGTTGTCAGATTTTTGTATCAAAACTTCTGTTTGGAATATATGTGTGTTTGTGTACAAGTGTCACATGTGATGCGGGTTATGCTGCTGATTTTCTGCTGATTGCTTGGCTGATAGATTCATAGTCTTAATGTATCAGGCCCGTGATTTCCTGCTACAAATGTGAAATATTATATCATATGTATCCTATAATATTTGTAGTATTCCAGCACACACAAGACGTTCACCCAATGGTGGGTCAATGTTGGGCCGACGTCGTAGTGTTTGTTGGGATACTACTAAAAGTTGATGTTAAAAATGCTACATATTTAATGTAATTAATTTCTGTATTATATGAAGATATTTGAAATTATCAGTATTTTGGAGGCCCAATCTGGTAATATTATCATGATATTTACCTTCTTGTCTGATCAAATTATCTTGAAATAAACTTGACGTTGAGCTCTTAATTGTTGCTGATTTAGCTGTGGATGCCAGGAAATGCTATGCCACTGGACGGGGTGTGCAGCCGACCGGCATCCGTGTCAAGGACAATGCCGTGTTCAAAGTTCACACCAAAGGCGCTGGCGAGGGAACTCTCTTTGTACAAGTGTTAGGACCAGACGGCAAAGAAGATAGAGTAGCAGTACGTAAACTGGATGTGGACACGTATGAGTGCTCATACAGTCCTACCAAAGTGGGAGCATACACCATCAATGTCACTTATGGAGGACAACATATCACCCGCAGTGCGTTCAAAGTGGAGGTTGGACCTTACAAGGAGACTTTGATCCGTGCATTTGGTCCTGGTCTGGAAAATGGTGTTGTAGGCTATCCAGCCTGCTTCACGGTGGAAACAAATGGAGAGACCGGTGCCCTAGGTACGTGAAAACCCGTGCTTTAACCCTTTCACCCCCTAATCACGATTACAGCTCTGATTTGTTTAATTAGCAAGTTAAATCACAGGTATTGGAAATGAAAAACATTAAGGTTGGCAAATGTTTGGCCCAAATTAAACAAATATGTGGGAGAAAAATAAAATTCTATAACTTTAAGACAACTTAAGTATATTTCTAACTTAAGTTAGAAGATATCTTAGCCTACATAAGTTTTACGTCTATGATTATTGATGTATCGATTTGTAGGGTTCTCTATTGAGGGACCATCTCAGGCGACAATTGACTGTAAGGATAATGGAGACGGTTCTGCCGACATCAGCTACTTTCCCACCGCACCCGGAGAGTATGCTGTGCATATTCTGTGTGATGAAGAAGACATACCTAAATCTCCTTATATGGCTGATATTATACCAAACAACGGGAAATTTGACCCCACTAAGGTGAGTTTACTTACGTAATACTACCCTCGGTAAATAGTTCATAAACTACGTGGAATGTCAGATTTGCACCACCAGTATGATGTGTAGGCATGAAATACTTCTCATATTCTGTATGCAATATAAAAAAAAATGTCAGAACAAATACTAGACAGCAATAATCCTTGAGTTACTGAATTGTTTGTCATTCATTTATTTTAATGATAATATTTTGTTTGGTCTAAAACATGTTACGATAGCGGCTTTTACATTCCTAGAGAAATTCAATTTTAATTTTCAGTCGCCTGAAGTTGTGTCTCTCTACCGCGATCCACAACTTCATGGATTAGTACAATTCGGTCACAACTTATATCAGTTTCAAATATTTGAAAATATTTTCCAGTTTCAAAACAAGTTGGAGAATTACTCGCATTTGTAAAATAATAAGTCATCGAATATTAGTCTCAAAGATTTAAGACATTTTCACTTCCTAGAACCGTGTTATAGAAGTGAACATAAACCACATAATTAAATAACACTATTGTCAACATCAGTGCGTTGCTTATAGATGATGTTTTCATCATGCGTTGTTACCACCCCCTGTATATTCAGGTGACAGCTCACGGGGCTGGTCTGGAGAAGAATGGAGTGACTGTTAACAAATGGGCTGAGTTCACCGTGGACGCTCGCCGTGGAGGTAAAGCTCCTCTACATGTCGCCGCGATGGATGCCGACTACAACACCGTGGATGTGATTATTAAGGACAACAAGGACGGCACATACACCTGCCGCTATATGCCCAAGAAAAACATCAAACACACCATCATGATCTCCTGGGGCGGTGTTACCATTCCCAACAGTCCATACAGGGTGAGTTTAGACTGTGTGGTGAATTATACAGTATGTGTTTTATCAAGCGTTACAGCGGACGGTAATATTTCTAAATTTCTCCTTGTCCTGTTAAGTTGATCTATTTAAATTTTCAACCACTTGAAGTTGTGTCTCACTACCGCGATCCACAACCTCAAGTGGACCAAACATTTGAAAATCAAAAAAAAAACATTTTAAGCACTCATTTCATTCCTAATAAATTGATTTAGTCAGCTAATTTAAGGGATTAAAAACCCATCTTTATTATCAATTCTGTTGTATCAATTCAATTGTATCCATAGGTTACCATAACCTTATACACCATACTACATTTACATACTGATATTTTAATTAGTACGGTCCACCAGACGACTATTGCTCTTGGCTGTTTTTAAACGATTTAACAAATTCACAATATAATATCAACGTAACGTTGGTGGTATGACCTATTTCGCTAGTGTCGGCAGTTCACTGTCTGTAATATAACCTTTGTTACCGGATTCAGACTTTATACACGGGAAATGTATGTTCCCATTATAATATGTGACGTATTTTGTTTATATAGGTGTTTGTGAAGGAGGCCAGTAATCCCAGCAAAGTGAGGGTATATGGCCCAGCTATTGAGAAACCTGTACAAACCTTCCAGCCATCATACCTGACTGTGGACTGTTCAGAGGCTGGACCAGGTCAGACATACCCACCTGTCTGACCCAACTTTGGTTTAATGTTGGCCCACCGTCGTAGCAACATTAAACCAACATTGGGTCAATGTTTTGTGTCTGTTGTGATATTTCTATGATCATTCACTGACACAATTGCTAATAATAAAATTTACATCTCATTCGTTGATGCAGAATTTTTCAACAATTGAATGTGTAATTTGTTTAAAGAATCGATTTAATAACATTAATATTCAATTTAAATGACAAATAACTAAATTCACACATTGCATGTTTTAGGGGATGTTGCTATCGCTTTGACCAATGAGCGTGGACTGGATGTGCCAGTTAACACCATAGATAACAAGGATAACACCTTCCGTATCGACTTCGAGCCAACCACTGTTGGTACTTACACCGCTTGCGTGTTCTTTGCTGACCAAGAAATTCCAAGCAGCCCTTATAAAATCAACGTGGAGCCTAGCGTAGATGTTAGTAAGGTCCATGTCCAAGGCCTGGATGAGAGTAAGTGGATAATGTATACTATGTTTCGAATGGTTTAATCTACTTTCTTAAAACTTGCAAAGCAATATAACTAGGTGATATACCAATGCATAATTTATTCTTTATAAACACATGGTAAGCTAATGATGTCATGTGTGATGGTGTTTGGTGAAGGTGTAATTTTGTTTTTCCAATCTTTCTCTTGTGATTTACAATATATTCTCTTTAGTACGTGTTTCATCTTAAATTGATCATGCTGGGTGAAAGGTGTTATTTTCTTTTCAAATCTTTTCTCTCCAATTATTGGCAATTTGATTTACGAAAGAATCTGTACTGGATATAACTTGCCCTCTGGAACATATGCGAGCTCATGTACTTCACGTTTTGCAATGACATAATCTAATAGTTAAATCACCTCACTACAGCGATCACATTTTTAAATATAATGACCCTATTATGACCATAATTTGTCATTTAAATGTAATTATTTTTATGCAGTTCAATTTTGTAAGTAATGGGTAACGGGATTGCATATATCTCTGGGGTACTTTGCTACAAAATTTATGTTATGGTTTTAATAGAAATTCCAGTGGGTAAAGAGGTTGATTTTGACATTATCACCACTGGTGCTGGCAAGGGTCAAGTGCAAGTTAGTATTGTCAGTCCTTCTGGACGCTCTATGGCTGCAAGGACCGAGGAAACCATTGATGGATTCGGCGCTAAATTCACACTATCAGAGCCTGGACCACATTTGGTGCATGTAGCTTTTGCTGGCCAGCCTGTACCAAACAGCCCATTCAAAGTGCAGGGTGTGAAGGATGCCAAGGTGGCACCTCAGGGAGATCCTGGTAAAGTGAAGGCTTATGGTGCTGGTCTAGATGGAGGTACTGCCAACTCCCCCGCTGACTTTACCATTGATACCAGAGAAGCTGGACCCGGTGGACTTGGTCTCACTATTGAAGGGCCAAGTGAAGCTAAGATTGACTGCTTTGACCGTGGAGACGGCACATGTGATGTACGATACTGGCCCACTGAGGCAGGCGAATACCAAATCAATGTGCTCTTTGCTGATAAGCAGATCCCTAATGCACCTTTCAAGGCCAACATTATGCCCAGCAAGAGAGTAGATGTGAGCGGTGTGAAGGTATCTGGACCCGGAATACAACCCACTGGTAAATGTTTGCCCATAAGCCTGTCAGCATGGACTGCCAGATTTGCTGAGACTTTTCGCCTTTTATTGCATGAAATACAATGGATTTTCACGGAATGCCAAGTACAGCTGAAGAACTAAAATTTTTCTGTACTCAGTTACAACAAGAACAAATTAGTCATGCCATTGCTGTGTCTAGATACATTTGTGTTGACATGCGTTGTGCTTGCATTATAGGAATGATAAAGTCAACATATTTCTTAATTAAACTACCTGTGACTTCTAAATAACATTATAATGATTAACATTCTCTGCTAGAACTAACTTACCCCTAAGGAACTTGCATGATTTTAGTATTTCTACTTGAGCTAGTTACTGAAATAGCTGTTATTTTCAATATTAGCTAGTTTATAGTGATATCGTCATAGAGCTGCCCTAACCTAACAAACACGAGATTTTGACCCCATGATCGATTGATGTTGTGCTGACGTCGCAGACGATGGGCCAACATTAATCAAACATTGGATGAATGTCTGGTGTTCAAGGAGACTATTCTGCTTGTCGAGCCTACCTTTAATCACTGTTACTTATGTAGTGCTGTGCCCTTCGGTAATTTATATAATGTATCTATAAATGTATTATTTAACAACATCAGCAGAATTAAATTGAATGAAAAATACTATTTGAAGATGAAAAGTCCATCATTTGCCTCATCTTTAAAGAGAATGTTATATTAAAGTGAATGTTTTATTAAAACAGCTGAGGCGTTTCGCTTCACTGAATAATAACATTTATCTAGTAATGACCAAAACTCCTCAGAACATTGACCATGGCATGCTGCACATGCTGGTGGGCCTACAACAATTCATGTTAACAACTGCTGCTACCCACAAAGTTACATTAAGTGGTGACACTTGTAAGCATAGCATTATTAGCTTGGAAAAGGGAACAGAAATGTGGCAGCAATGTTTCTGAACCCCGTTTATGGAAACTTCAAGTGCTCTTATCAGCCGTTACTAATATTAACTGCAATAAGTCATAAATAGAATACTAACTTTTTAGCAGAATGTCAACAAGAATGTGTAAACCCTTTGCATTCTGTGTGTGATTTTTTACCAATTTATTAAATATAACATTTTATTATGTTTAAAGTATTCTCACAAGTACTCTAATAATTAGGAGAAATTATCTTGGGCATAGATTTCAGTTTAGACAACTATCTGGAGATGTGCTCTGTATGATTAAAATTGTATTATTATTATTAGTTATTCCAGAAGTTTGTGGGTGCCGGTAATCTAATGTATTATTAATTGGAGAAGGGTTTTAATAAATATACTTAGCATTAGTAAATGGATTAGCAAAGCCTTTTATAACAGTGATACATTTATGATACCCCTTCCACAATTTTTTTTATTTAGATTCAACTAAAATATTGGCAGCAGAAATATCTAACATCAACTATAATTTCTGTTTGGGAATTGTGCTGACATATTTCTATTTCTTCTGTTAATTTAGGAGTATTCCTTGATTCTACCACCGACTTTACTGTGGATGCTAAATCTGTAAGTCCTGTTGGCGAGGGTAAAGTGAAGGCATTTGTTACGACCCCCACTGGTACACGTATGGAAGCTCTGGTTACAAACAACAACGATGGCACATACAAATGCATGTACACACCATTCGAGCAAGGTAAGATAACACATATGTGTACACTGCCGTGCAATGTCAAAAAGCAGTATCTGCTTACTTTACAAGTAAGCAGATACTGCCTTTTGACTTTGCAGACCAGTGTTTATCTATTATAAAAAACAAACATGATATTTCTTTTTTTTTCATAGCATTGTTGTGAACACAGTATAATTTTTTATATTATTTTTCAAAAGGACCCCACAAGATCGATGTTACCTATGAAGGCCTGCAGGTTCCTGACAGTCCATTTGGTGTGAATGCTGTTCCCGGCTGTGACCCTACACGTGTGAAGGCTTATGGCCCTGGTCTGTAACACTTTATTAATCCTCAGTGTTAACTTAAACAACAGAAACTTACTTTTCATGTTCTCAGTGCTAATGTGTACACGACCCGCAGATGCTCTCTGTTGAGGGGTGATATCGTGGGTCTGTGAACAAATACTACGATACATTAATTTTTTACTACTGAAAGTTTTATATATTCAACATTATAATAGCCCTTAGAACACTTATGTCGACTTACAGTAGACATTCCGTGGTTTTATTGACACGTGTATCACCAGTTGTTAAAAGTGAAATATGCTTTCAATCTTTAAACACTGATATATGGTGGGACTTTAATTTCACAATTAACTTAATTTTTCGGTCACTTGAAGTTGTGTGTCGCGGTAGCGAGACACAACTTCAAATGACTGAAAATTTAAATTGAAGAGATCAGTGATCTAAGTGTTTAATATATGTGTATACTTCATGTAAAGTGTATCTATTATATGTATATTGTAGGTTTAGATGGTGGTAATACCAACATGCCTCAGTTGTTCACTGTGGAGACACGTGGCGCTGGACAAGGTGGACTTGGTCTTGCCATTGAGGGACCCTCAGAGGCTAAGATGACATGCCGTGATAACAGAGATGGTAGCTGTACTGTGGAGTATCTGCCCACTAAGCCTGGAAACTATGATATTGGTGTCAAATTTGCTGACAAAGATATCCCAGGTTGGAAAAAACAATGTTGCTAAATTTTAACCATTACAGCGCAGGGATCAACTTTAGACGTCAGAATCTGACATCTGTAGACGTCAGATTATGACGCCTAAAGTCGATCCCCGCACTGTAAGAGAAAAAATAATAATAATTTGTTACTTTTGCTTCAAATAACTGTGATCAATAGATGTCAGATTCTGACTTATTAAGATGGTCCAAGCGCTGAAAAAATTAGAATAACTCTAACGGCCGTAGACCCATAACATAGGTATTCAAATGAAGCAGAAAAAGCTTACTAAGACATTTATGATGATTTCAAATTGAAAAAACCCTTTGATCTCCATGGTTTATATAAACAAATTCAGCGCTTTAAGAGTTAAACTAAAAAATAAATCATTGTGAACAAAAGTGTCAGTACATGTATTACAACTAGAGCAGTTGCTTACAGTTATGAAACTTTAAGAATAACCTTAACTTACCAAATCTTTTGCAATGATTTGCAGGTAGTCCATTCAACGTTGGCATTGCTGATGAGGTGAACCCACAAAAAGTGCGCTGTTACGGCCCTGGTCTGGATCCTAAAGGAGTGAGGAAAGACCAGCCTGCTACCTTTACCATCGATGCTTCAGAAGCCGGAGAAGCTCCTCTAGAAGCCAGTGTTACAGATCAAACAGGTTAGTAATTTACAAAAAAAGTCTGCTTTGTCCTTTAACCCTTGTGCTGCTGGAACCCTATATTATTATATGGTTTCAAGCATATTTTAAATCAATAGAGATATCACAAAATTTGATAAAATAGTTTTTGGTAGATGCTCAGTTAATCCAATAATTCAATTTGGGAGATGAGTATTTTTCATAAATAATATTATTTTCCTTCATTTGAAGCTGGAAATTGCGTTAGCAATTCCAGCTTCAAATGAATGAAAAATACTCACAAACAATTCAGCAGCACAAGGGTTAAATCAGAAAATTTGAAGAAGAAACGAGCAACGCATTAATTTTGCTGAAGGAGTATTTATCCTCATGTTTTGAGCATTATATCACCATAACTATACTGAAACTGAATGAATTTTGCAAGAATAATGTTACCAAATTTGATTATACCTCACCTGTATTTCTTTGTTGTATATCATAGGCAAGAAGCGTCCAGTTCAGCTGCAGCCAGTTGGTGATCGTACTTATACTGCTGTGTACTACCCTGAGTGTGAGGGTGAAGCCACTGTGGACATCAAGTATGCAAACCAGAATGTACCACACAGGTCAGTAGTCAAAACAACATACTCTCATTAGGCCTTATTCATTAACAGTTATATAATCACTTAACTCTGTAAACCCTCATGATGCATTAAAGCATCATTTTACATCCCTGAAAACAGACTCAATTTCCCTACAACTGAGGGTTTTAGCAGGAAAATCTTTTTACCAATACATGGCAATTTTCTTTAATTTTTCTACTACATTTCATCTTCATCCCATACAAGTCGAGAATTGTGACAGCAATTCGCGGCTTGTAGTTGATGAAGATGACAATGGTAAATTCAGGCTTGAAAGGGTAACTTAATACTATTAGATCTGTCTACAAATATAATTAGACACCGAAGTATTGGCCTGGACGATTTCTGGTTAGTTTCTTTAATGTAAACTTTCAATTAGATGTATTGAGCCGGTCGATTCTTATGCATATGATACTTTCATACCAAGACTGTGATAATTAGAAATAGTTTATAAGTTCACCCGATACATGGTATTGAAAGAAGAGTTCGGAGGAAAAATTGCTCTCAGGCATCATATATAACTTCAAATGATATCATTCCAGTGTAGATAGATAAGACACTTATTCTTTCCATGTGCTGAAATGAAGTCTCATAAAAAAACTAATCAGAAATAATACACATTATTCATGTATCAATTACTGAATCACGGTGTACTAAATCTATTTAAATGCTCTATGTGATTGTTCCAGTCCTTTCCACACTCGTGTTCTGCCCAGCTTTGATGCCAGTAAAGTGAAGGTGACTGGAGAGGGTATCAAGCCTAATGGTCTCCTCGCCAGCTTCCCACAGACATTCAACATTGATCCTCGTGAAGCTGGTATTGCCGACCTCGATGTCATAATTCAGGTATGACGCTGGACCAATATTACATCAACATTGGGTTCACCCTTAAACCGCTAAGCGCGATTATAGACGTTTTAAATCCGTCTTATTAGTCGTTTAAATCGCAGATATTAAACATCAGTGTTTGCAAATGTTTGGTCTCCGAGCAAGCAAATATGAGTAATTTTCACTCACTTGAAGTTGTGTGTCGCGGTAGCGAGACACAACTTCAAGTGGGTGAAAATTTAAATTATCTAATGTAGCGGTTTAACCCTTTCAGCGCGGGGACCGTCTTTATACGCTAGATTCTGACATACTTAGACGTCAGATTCTGACGTACAAAGACGTTGCCCGCACTGAAACAATAAAAATATTTCTAATGACCGTAGACCCATAACATAGGTATTCCAATGAAGCGGAAAGAGCTAACTAAGACATTTATGATGATTTCAAATTGAAATCCTTTAGTCTCCATGGTTTATATAGACAAATTCAGCGCTTTAAGAGTTAAACTAAAAAATATATCATTCTGAACAGTGTCGGTACATTTATTACAACTAGAGCAGTTGCTTACAATTCTGAAACTTTAAGAATAACCTTAAAAACCCCATTGGTCTCCATGGTTTATACAAAAGTAATTCAGAGCTTGGGTTGAGACATTTTAACACTGGTATAATCCAGTACACTTTGTATTTTTTTTGTATAAAATATTCTGACCATAATATGTCCCGTTATGTATGTATTACAGGATCCAGAAGGGAACTCTGTTCGTCCCAAAGTGGAGGACGTCGGTGACGGCACATACAATGTGTCTTATACACCTCAAGACGCTGGGCCTCATGTGGCCAGTGTCAAGTATGGTGGACAGCCCGTCCCAGACTCACCATTTCACGTCAATACTAGTCCCACCGGTGATGCCAGCAAGGTTAAAATTGCAGGTAAAAATAACATGCTACCATTTCATCACTGCACCCGATAATTAACCCTTGTGTTGCCGAAACTGTGCTATGTATACATTTCTAACATGGTTCAGTTGAAATAAATTATCACAGAAATTGATCAAATAGTTTGCGTAGACACTCAGTTCATCAAATTATTCAACATTGGATATGTGTATTTTTCATTTATATAAATATTTTTGTTCATTTGAAGCTGGAAATTGCGTCAGCAATTCCAGCTCCAAATGAATGAAAAATAGATGGAAACAATCTTCTAGAAGAAGGGTTGGTTAACCCTTGTGCTGCTAAGACCGCATATATATAATTTACGTTTGCAATCAAATTTCACTTAAATTAAAATACCACTAAATTTATCACATCTTGGGAGATGTCTGTTTTTCATAAAGATATTATTTTTCATTCATTTGAAGCTGGAAATTGCGTCAGCAATTCCAGCTTCAAATGAATAAAAAGTACTCACAAACAAATTAAGCAGTACAAGTGTTACATATATAGATTACATTCTGCCTCACCCAGTTGATAATTCTGACTGATTGTGATGTTATTTACCCAGATGGAGTATCCACCACTATTCCCATCGGAGAGGAGTGTGTGATCAACTTGAACGCCTCTGAGGCCGGCTACGGTAATGTCACCTGTCGCATCCGCAGCAACACCGGCAGTGATGTGGATATCGACATTGTAGACAATGGAGACGGTACCATCAGTATAATGTACACCCCTAGAGTACCTGGTGCATATACACTGAACATCAAGTTTGGCGGCCAGCCCGTACCTGACGGAGAGTTCACTCAGATGGTAGGTACAGTACTAGTCTGTCAGCATAGGTTTAGTTAGAGTGGATGGTAGGACTGGTAGAGCTAGTATGCTTTATGTACGTTACCTTAGCCTAGCTGACTGCTGCATGCTCATGTCATGAGAGCTCTACAAAAGAAGCCAAGAGGACACAATGGTAAGCGTGTGTTGCAGTGTGGAAAACATTCACTGTGCGAACCTAAAAAGGTATTTTAACCGTGCTATGTAGAAGAACATGACTTGTGTTGTTATATTGGCATGTGGTTGTATCTGGTTCAAGTGTTTCTCTTTTTCTGGTTGAATGACTGCTGGATATATCGTCACTGACTGATCATGTATGATTTATGTTGATTTTCTTCTAAATACAATATTGTGGCTGTGTGATTGTGAACATGTTGCAGCTGTAGTAACCCAGCAAACGCTGTAAACATTGACCCATTGTTAAGTCAATGTTGGGCCAGCGTTGCAGACGGTGGACCAACATTGACTTACCATCAGATTGATGTCTTTATTTGTGGAAACTCTTTCAACTCAAATTGAAGAAGTGTAAGCTGACCGGTAAACAAGCGACATTGAACCAATGTTGGTTTAATGTTGGGCCAGCGTGCTTGTTGTGTCCGTAGTGATTTTCGTTCAGGCGTTTGTTTGTTTGTTTGTTTGTTTGTTTGTTTGTTTGTTTGTTTGTTTGTTTGTTTGTTTGTTTGTTTGTTTGTTTGTTTGTTTGTTTGTTTGTTTGTTTGTTTGTTTGTTTGTTTGTTTGTTTGTTTGTTTGTTTGTTTGTTTGTTTGTTTGTTTGTTTGATATCAGCAAACATGATAAATTGACCTGATGTGGTTTTAATATTTGGCCGAGACAAGGGCTACCCACGGCATCGTAATTAGCAGACAGCCTCTGTGATCTGAGTTGGATCCGAACCAGACATTTGGAATAAGATGATACATCTCATCGTATGTGACAGCTCTACACCGACCGTCATCAATTCAAGGCATCTCTTCTGTAATCGGGAAAATAATGCAAAAACGGCGAATCACTATTTAGTAAAGTCCCACCAAAAGCTTGGTAAATAATAGTCTTCCTAATTACAGTGTCGACAATATAAACAAGATCTCCGTATGTGGTTTTATGTAATTAAATATGTCGTTGAGAAAAGGCTCAGTAGTTTTTAAGTAGCCCGCTATATCTATGAAAGTAGATTTCTATAGTTCCACTGTTACATAAAATTATTTTAACGCTTTTTTAAATCGCCATTATTAGCTTAGGTTTTATATTTTACCTTGTCAACTATTACGATTTTAACATAACAGTTTCATACCAACGGGTGATTACTTGTGTATTTTATATTATTGACTATACTTAACAAATTACGAATGAACTATTTTGTTCATACAAGTACAAGTATAAATCTGTATAAACTATCTATCAACATGCTAAAAAGTGAACCTCTGGTACAAACCTACGTAGAGAAGCCCTATTTATACATCGTGTGCAATCATGTCCATTATATCCTGTGATAACATTATCTGCCTGTAGAAAGCCCACTGGACTAGGTTCTATTGATTGTAGTTCTACTTCCATACGTGTGAATCAAGTCAAGTCAGAAAGGAATTCATATATTGCAAGAGATGCATGGAATAGGGTAAATTGCTCAAGACGCCCACCCCTATACGATCCATACGCTCGGTGGCTAACGCGTAAGCCTAGTCCTATGTCAAATGAAGATCAGAAGCTGATTCTGTGGGTGCCTTGCACCAAGACACAGTACAACATACAAACAAAAAAGTTGTATGCGTAGGCGCAGTGCAGCATGGGCAACGTTGCAAGGACTTGGTCTGTCAGTATACTAGATAATATTATATTATCAGAAACGATTCAACTGCTTTCAGATTCTACCCCCCCCCCCCCATCCACATAACTCCCATTGCTCTACAAACCACAACAGCCTTGTTGAGATCGCAGCTCAAAATAAAACTGAAAAAAAGAAAGGATAAACGCATTTTACCGTTTAGTTCCTCACCCAAAATCCTTCACATTTCAGTACATCATTTTCGTACACAACCGAAATGATGACGTCATTTATGTGTACATCTGTGGATGTATGCCTTATTTTCATAAGTAGGGTGGTAGTCGTTTTGGGACATGTGCCTGGTGGGCGTGTTCGGCAAGTCCACCTAGTCCTGATAATTGTTGACTTCCAGAATCCATCGTCACCTACATGTAGCTCGTCAGCGCGTCTCCTCCACACGGTATCCCAGCAAACACGAGAACTTGACCAAATGGTGGTGTGATTTGAGGCCAGCGTCACAGACGCTACTTGGTCAACATTCATCCTACATTTGATCAATCGCTTATGATTGCTAGGTTCACTAGTTTGGAATTGTCAATTTTAGGGATAATTTTGAATGTCTGTTTATCTTCAAGTGCACTTACACTTATATACAGATATACGACAGAAATGCACTTCTATCCAAATAATACAAAACTTATATTTATTAACAGATGTAGGTACCCGTATTTAAACAGACCAAGTCGCCGAAAGCTGTGTTCGGGTTGTGATACATGCAGCTGAACTGTTCAGCTTTGGTGGTGAGATCACAACTCAAGAGTGAGCAGTTAAATTCGACAAATGAAATTGCTCAAATGTGCAGGTTTAAATCTCATAATACGGCACCAATTGTAAATTATGACAGGTTATTTTCTGAACGTTATGATATTTATTTGTTGGAAGTTAGCGATTGCATCAGCAAAATCAGTTTCAAATGAATGAAACATTTCGAAGAGTAAACAATAACGGACAAGTCAGACAAAGACCTGCGCAAAGTTTAGCTTGTTCGTTCGGTCAGGTGGGTTAGTAGGTATTCTATGTAGGCCTAAGTACACCTCAAATGTAACGGACAATCATATTTAGATAGTTTGGAGAATATAGTTATTCGTTGGACACGTAATTATACGAACAGGAAGAGCAGAATGATTGAGAATTTTACGATGCTTAATTGTCTAGCAAACCTTACCGTAAAACCTGATATACGCCCAACAAGCCCTGTTGTTTTGGCAGTTTTATGCCGGCAAGCACGATACATTGAACCAATGCTGTTTTAATGTCGGCCCAGCGTCGCAGACGCTGTGCCAACACTAAAACAGCATTGATGCAATGTCTCGTGCTTGCAGGGATGCTTTCTTTTATTGAGATGCACACAAGAACACATGATGCTATATATCTCGGTGTGCCTACAACGATTTTTAGACGCAGAGTTTACATGGCAACTGTGTGCTCCGACATTGTAGACATAGTTTTGTCATTCTTGTGAATCCATTCATACATGTATTACCGCAGAATTGAATGATGTAATCGATGGAAAATCTATCAAATTTTTAGGTAGTGAGTCACAGATTTCAATAGTAGCGTGAGCTTTATTTGCTATTCTCTGAGAATCTCGTATCTCCCGGAGAAGTACCCCAGTAAACACGAAGCGTTGAGCCAATGTTGTTTTAATGTTGGCCCGCCGTCTTCGACGTCGGCCCAACATTAAAACAACATTGGCTCAACGCCTCGTGTTTGCTGGGACAGTATCTGCTGGAGAAGTAGCAGTCAGTGGTGTGTCTGCTGGGGGCAACAACAGGCGCTGGGCCATCAGTGCCGGATGATAGGATTTATCATGCTGCTACATGCTGCCTGGTGTTTTACTAAAGCTCTGCACGTGATGGATGTAGAATGCCAGGAATGGGTTAAGTTTTTCTTTTACCTGGCTAGCTCAGTATACCTGTGGGTGGTACCGCCGGCGGACGTGCCGTGCTCTACAGAGACTAGATATATATACTACATGCCCTTACATAAGAGATCACCGTATTACCTCAATGGAAGTCGTCATGAACTTATTATTGTCTTGAGGAGATCTGAAATTGCGACAGTAAACTTGCTTGAGTTGTTTCTGGGTTTTTCAATTTGATGGAGAGACTACATTGATAAGTTTGTGACATATAAAAAAACTTCTACGGTAGCTGGATTAATCTGTGGAAGCTATTTTGAAGCTAGAAATAACGACGTTTACAAATCCTATAAGTCGGCATGGAAAAAGTGGAAGAGAATACCACTACTACGACGATATGGTAAAGATCTGATGTTTTGTATTAGCAAACATATAATACAGTTCATAACCATCTCAATAAAACTGTTATAACTTATTAAATCTCAAACGTATTATAAATAAGATATGGAAAGATAATCCAACTGGGGGGAATTTAAATCTAATCATCACAAATTGTAACTTTGATTTATGTACTTTATATTACAATAGATAAAATTCTATTTGTTTGCCCTGCTATAATTACAAACATACAATGATAAATACATCTTGTGTTATCTATAGCCTACCTTACAACAAAAATATTTATTCGTGTGGAAAATCATAATTCTAAGCATCGCCAAATTACTGTCCGTTATATTTTTACTGACGAATCCATTATCTACGGTGGCCTACCCAAAAGTTTAGCGGTTAATATTAAATATCGATTTAGATTGTTCTTTTGCGTAAGTGAAAACAATTTGATAGTTTCTAAACTATAGAAGCAAGCAATGGCACTATATAAAAAAACGATCTTTGGTAGAAGACATAGGCGACATTTCCCCAAGCCTGTCTTTATTATGACAAGATAATAGGCTACACGACTGCTATATCATCTGTCTATTTCATTTACATTTTTGTAATACATTTTACAAACACAGTACGACACCATTATATATTGGATTACGATTTATCTGCTACTCTTTAGTCGTATAGGGCGGAGCCCCTGGTGCAGTGGTTAAAGCTGCCTGCCTGGAAAGTCGGAGGTCGCGGGTTCAAACTCCACTCTGGCATTCAGTTTTCAAAAGAACAACCGTTTCTTCCCCGCTCACTCGTAAAGATTCAATATTGTGGGGAACCTCCGTGACCGAGAGGTAGTGTGCTTGGCCTCAGACCGCCAGGGATCGACTTTCGAATCGTGTGGCTATACTCTGGAGAACAGTGTCATCTCCTTCATCTCACCATCCTCATGATCCTCAGGAGGTTTTCCTGGCCCAGTTTAGCCTATATGTGCACACAGGTGACATAAAAAACCCATTGTTTCATTCATTCATTCTTTAACCAGAAACCAGAAACTCGTCTACTCTTGTGCGTTAGATGCAAACAAATAATGTTGGACTTGTCTAGCTCAGAGATCGAGCCACGTGGGCCTACTGACCCTGAAATACCAATGTGACCCAAACAGCCAGCTCAGCGGTCAGATATGGTAAACCAACGAACACGAGACGTTGAATCAGTGTTGTCCTCACGTTGGCCCACCGTCTGCGACGCTGGCCCAACATTGAGACAGTTCAAAGTCTCGTTGTTCTGGGTATCGTCCTTTATTGTAATACACATAGACCCGGCTACACAGGCCTACTCCTCCAATCAAATCTCTCCTTATCCCCAAGTAAAGCACCATTCAACACTATCACGACTTGATTTCTCTATCTTGCCGGCATGAAAAAATCGCCGGGAAAACTGTCCCGCTCGGGATCGAGCCACCGACCCTGTGATTGGGATGATAATATGGCCAAATACCCAGTTCAACTGCCAGAGTTGTAACCACGCTATTCCCTGATAACACGGGACGTTGACAAATGCTGGCTTAATGTTGGGCCAGACTATTATCTTCACATAATGTGACACGCCAGGCTACGTAATACATTATTTGATAGCACAGAAATCCATTTCAAAATGACATATTTCGTTTAGGCCTAATTCCTGCATTTAATATCGAGCATATTTTCGGAATTGCTCTATTGATTATTCGCGAAAAAAGTGTACGTTTAAGGGACACAGGCCTGACATTGTTCCACCAGCGGGTGAATATCCCTTGTTTACTTGGGTGGCATCTGCTTCCTTTATACTTGCAGTAGACACAATCAGCTGCGAGCAAGTCACCCAGCTTCTCATTGATGTTTCATTGATCAGTTAAGTTTGTATCTGCCTCAGATGCTGACGCCGTGTGACTGCTCTGCTCTGCAAAGCCAAAAGGCAGCATCTGCTTACTTTACAAGTAAGCAGATGCCGCCTTTTGTCTTTGCACGGCAGTACTCTGGTATGGCCGACGGCTACTGCATAAAGCAACTCGTGGGCAGACCATGTGTCTCTGGAATAGCGCAACGAACTCGTTATTTCAACAGTTTTTGACAGTCATGTTCCTTACAAACATCACTCTGATGCGTTTGAGGATACATTATTTTTACACGAAGTGGCCGATACACATACATGTATATGTAGAGCCCCCAAGGGTGAAGTGCTGAGTATTGTGTGTCCTGACTACAGATAGGACCCCAGCAAACACGCTACATTGACACAATGCTGGGTGAACGCTGGCCCGCCGTCTCCGACGCCGGCCCAACATCCACCCAGCATTGGGTCAATGTATCGTGTTTGCTGGGACCACAGTACGCTGGAGACTGTGACCTAACGTTATGTAGACGTTAGATAGTATGCGTCCTGGCTACATTATACAGTACTCGCCGTGACTGCAGCAGGCGTGATGTACTCCTTGACGGTCACGTAGATCACATCTGTCATTATTAGTGTAACAGATTGCCGATACCTGGCCATCAATGGCTCTATGAAGCTGTGTGGCCGGCTATTTGACGTGTATATCGTTACAATAAACGAGGCCAATAGGTGTCATAAAGGCAACTACAGTTTTGTGGCCAGTATGCCATTGATGCTGGACACTTCGCCTCCCTCACATAATTCAAGATACTTATAACAAAACAAAGCTCTACCGCTTCTGTTAATCAGATATTTGGGTGGATTTATTCTGACCTTTCGAGGGAAAGTATTGAGTAAATTTCTTCAGCGATTTTTTGTCATTATGACTGTGATGCTACTGGTGGTGAACGGCTTTTAGTGAAATGACCGCATGGATATGAGGATTGTTATCTAGTAGTGCTAAGGATGGACTAGAGAAGGTAGTTTAAATGTTGGGTGATTGGCCTGCAGCAGGAACCAGCGGACCACAGTGAAGACGAGCACCATGACGCTAGACAGACGTAGTAGAGAATGGCTTCCTGGTCTACAGGGGAGTGATCAGCCACAGATATTATCGCACAGCGACCAGTCACATAGAACAGAGACCACCAGCTATCAGAGCATACCAGTGGCACACTCTGACACCGCTACCACCAAACAAGCCGTCGTCTCCTCAGTCTGGCGTGCTAAGCCTACAAGCCACAGTCAGACGCTTGTCAGGGTGAGTTATGATGAATGGGCATGCGGATTTAAATAGTGTACGGCATTTTCTCAATGCTGGGTCAATGCTCGAGGAACTGACACGATTTGGAATATTGTTTTTTTTATGTATTTGACAACTACTACTGTAAAATACATAGCGATGTCTGGTAACTGCTTGAGTTAACGCTGGTTGCTGTTTTTGCTGTCTTCTGGAATCATGTCAATGTTGCCACTGCTGCTGTGCATCCACGATGTGGTGTTGCTGGTTGAATACTCCGCACACAGCAAACACAGGACGCTGATCCAATGCTGGCTTGATGTTGGCCCACCGTCGTAGGGTCCATCGCCTCGTGTGTTTGCTGGGCATGTGGACTGTGGAGCCTTAATGAGCAAGATTGACTAAGTTGAAATTGAAGTTTACAATGTGCGTGTGTGTGTGCTGATGTTGTGACGTGTCCTACCATGTGGAAGAGAACTGCTAATTTATCAATACACGGCTTACATCAATAGGAGCGATATTGAATTGTATTCTATTGATGTTATTTAATGTGCACGATATAATATAGTGTAAGAACGACATTATCGACATTTCAGGTAATTCTCATATTTATTGCGAAGTTCCTTCTCACCTTTTCATATATGCTTACATGTTAGTAGAAATACTATGATTTCTATTCCCTTTCATATTAAAATTTTTGCATGCATATAATATCCGGTTTTGCTTTTACATTGACAAAACTAAGTGAGCTCATTATCGCTTTATTGTTGTTAAAAACAAATTCCACTCATGTATTTCCTTTAACAAAATGAACATATACTATGTATTAAACTAGACTGTCATTGAAATGAACAAATAAACATGTATGATGTGTATATTCCCGCGTAACACTGAAGTTTCTGGCTTTTTGTGATTTGTGGCATTAGTTTTTTATCGTCACAAACATGAATACCTGCCAATAATATAGCTATATATATAATAATACTAGTATAAGCTTTGATTGTTTCACTTATTTCACATGCATGTATATATGCTGCAACGCGATGTGTTTTTTCAGTGTCCAACATCACAGGCAAAACATTTAGACAAGTATTTGCATGTGTTTGTCTCACCACAACACAACCAATTCCTTCTTCATTCCCTTAAAATTTATAGCGTTAAAAAATTTACATTTTTGTGCACGCTTTTCCAGTCCACCACCTCCAGCTACCTGATATTCTATTTAAAAAATGAACCAACTTAATGCCCATGATAAAATCGAACTTTTTCAGGTTGATAGCCTATTTAACAATCATGTATAGACATTCATCATATACATTTGTATATGTAAAATTAGTTTTTATAGAACGATTGTCAGAGTAAGAGTTATAAAATGTATGATGCGATACCCCGTTGTTTACAGTGGGTGATCAAGTTATCGCATCATAAATTGTATAGCTTTCACTGTATATATATGATAATACCTCGGAAATTTACTCAGATTACTGACTGTAGTTTATGATGTCTATGGCGCAGTGCTTTGTGGGACCCCTTGTCCCGCATATTATGACCAAATGAATACATACAAATTTCGATTGAATTAATTCCGCACTGTTTAATAATTTAGTCACAGTTCTTAAAGCACTGTCTGATCAGATGCGTCCACTGTCTTGTGTGTTTGCCCATTGCATGAGCTTATATAGACTAACTGGTTTTCCCCTTCCCGCATGTGATTTCTAGGCTGTCGAACCTGAGGAATATGAAGATTATTTAAGGAGTTTGGAGGTGAGCAACACAACAAAACTTAGCTATGTAATATTAGTACAGTAAAAAATAAGGCTAAGACTTCTAAATTAAACAGTTTATTGTGGGAAAAATTGTCATCGGTGAATAATACTATGTGATATGGCAGTGCTATGTTTGGGATCACCTCGGCCATGGTAACTAGTGACAATGACACATTCACTAAATAATCACAGTAGAACATTATTTAAAACCTTTTCTTCAACACACAAATGCTCTGGTACATCTAAATACATTAGGGACACAAAGAAATCTAGACTTCAAAAGTGTTTCAAGAAAAAAATACTGATCAGATATATTTTGATAGGTTTATTAGCCACATCAAAATATACATATATAATTATGATCTTTGCACAAATATTATGCATATATTATAATCATCAGCATCAGTGCAGTATACAACAGTACACTTTACACCATTAACCCTTACAACGCTGAAATATGTTTATATAAACCAAAAGACTGAAGGTTTTTTTTATTTGAAATCATCATAAATGTATCGGTTAGTTCTTTCTGCTTTATTTGAATACCTATGTTATGGTTTTACGACCATTATCAATTTTTAATTCTCTGAGTGTGAGGATCGACTTTGTCCATAGACTTCCGATTCTGACAGCTAAAGTCGACTCCCACACTGAAAAGTTTGAATAAGTGAAGTATTTTAAATTGGTGAGACTCTCATTTATTATTTTGTCTTTCACATGTACAAGGTAAAATGAACGCCACTTTTCATATTTTTTAGGATTTCTTAGGATTTTTAGAATAATAATGTAAAAGACATCACACTTTTTACAGCGTGAAAAAAGGTAACAAACATTTATATCTATAATAAGAATTACTTTTCAAAATAGGCACATCAATTTTCGAGCACATCAACCTCTTACATATCCCTACATTTTTTAGAAAAATTCTCGCTGTGGCATATTAATTTTCTTCATTAGTAATTCCTAATCTCATATTTTAAGGGGATAGTTTAATAATAAAGCCTCTCGTTCATAATCATCCTTCTTGAAAATCACCCCGTCTTGTTCTCTGTTCCATTTTCTACATTCTCCTGCTACTGAATCAGGAAATGTTAGGCACAGTTCATTATAAGCCATGTCACCCTATTTTATATTTATATTTCGTCGCCTGGGAGCTAAAGGATCCTATCTGCCACTCTAACGAGTGTCAGATAGGATCCTTTAGCTCCCGGGCGACGATTTATGTCTCCATTCTGATGTAACCATGAGCTGTGATTTTTTAGCTCCCGCCGTCACCGTAGGTGAGCGAAGGGAGCTATGGATTCTACCTCCGTTTTTTTTTGGCCTCTTCTTTTGCCTATAACTTTGTGAGAAAATAAGCTAGGATAACAATTTTTGGTATGTGGGTTACTTCCAGGTGGCTAATGGACGGGTTAAAATATTTTTAATCTGAATTCAATACGCAAGGTTGCAGAGGAGAAAATGATGATGTGACGGCGTTGGGCCGTTGGGCCGTTGGGCCGTTGGGCCGTTGGGCCGTTGGGCCGTTGGGCCGTCCGTAAACAATTCGTTTCCGGAGCATATCTCTGAAAGTACTTGTCCGATTGTCTTCAAATTTTACACACAACACCCCTAGGGGGTCTAGTTGTGCCTTTTGGGGTATTTGAACTTTGACCTACTTCTGGTTCAGAACTATGACCTATTTAGACGTTTTGACGCGCACTTCGTTTCCGGAGCAGATCTCGAAAAGTACTGGGCCGATGACAGTCATATTGCACATACATGTTCTCTAAGGTCCCTAGTTGTGCCTTTTCAGGTTTTTGGACCTTGACCTTGAAGTTGACCCAGCACTTTGACCTAATTTATAACATCGGTAAATCTGACTGAAAGATTTTGCGGAATATCATGAAAACCGCTCAAGATAGCTACACCATTACTATAAAACAAATTGTGAGGTTTCAGGAGAGGATGCATCTTGAAAAATTTCAAATCGATAAAATTAAAAATGGCCGCCTATCGGCCATTATTCACCTCGACAGGCCTGATATTGCGGAATATCATGAAAACCGCTCAAGATAGCTACACCATTAATATCAAATAAATTGTAAGGTTTCAGGAGAGGATGCATCCTGAAAAATTTGAAGTTGATAAAATTCAAAATGGCCGCCTATTAGCCATTATTCACCTCGACAGGTCTGATATTGTGGAATATCATGAAAACCGCTCAAGATATCTACACTATTACTATAAAACAAATTGTAAGGCTTCAGGAGAGGATGTATTTTGAAAAAATTCATTTTGTCAAAGTTCAAAATGGCCGCCAATCAGCCATTATTCACTTTCACATGGCCGTTATTTGGTAAACAGTGCTAGATGGCTAGACCATTACTATAAAACAAAATGTGTGATTTCAGGAGAGGATGCATCTTGAAAAAATTCGACTCGATAAAATTCAAAATGGCCGCTTATCGGCCATTGTTCACTTTCACATGGCCGTTATTTGGTCAACCGTGCTAGATGGCTAGACCATTACTGTAAAACGAAATGTGAGATTTCAGATGAGGATGCATCTTGAAAAAAATTGACTTTATCAAATTAAAAATGGCCGCCTATCAGCCATTTTTCACCTCAACAGGCCTGATATTGCGGAATATCATGAAAACCGCTCATGATAGCTACACCATTAATATCAAATAAATTGTAAGGTTTCAGGAGAGGATGCATCCTGAAAAATTTGAAGTTGATAAAATTCAAAATGGCCGCCTATTAGCCATTATTCACCTCGACAGGCCTGATATTGTGGAATATCATGAAAACCGCTCAAGATATCTACACCATTACTATAAAACAAATTGTAAGGCTTCAGGAGAGGATGTATTTTGAAAAAAATCATTTTGTCAAAGTTCAAAATGGCCGCCAATCGGCCATTATTCACTTTCACATGGCCGTTATTTGGTAAACAGTGCTAGATGGCTAGACCATTACTATAAAACAAAATGTGTGATTTCAGGAGAGGATGCATCTTGAAAAAATTCGACTCGATAAAATTCAAAATGGCCGCTTATCGGCCATTATTCACTTTCACATGGCCGTTATTTGGTCAACCGTGCTAGATGGCTAGACCATTACTGTAAAACGAAATGTGAGATTTCAGATGAGGATGCATCTTGAAAAAAATTGACTTGATCAAATTTAAAATGGCCGCCTTTTCGGCCATTATTCATTTTCACATGGCTGATATTTGGTAAACCGTGCTAGATGGCTAGACCATTACCTGAATACTATAAAACAAAGTGTGAGTTTTCGGGGGAGGATGCACCCTGAAAATTTTTAACTTGCGAATTCAAAATGGCCGACAATCAGCATTATTTACCTCGATAGGTCTGATATCAGGTAAACCGTGCTAGATAGCTAGACCATTACTATAAAACAAAATATGACGTTTCGAGAGAGGATGCCTTTTAAGACCTTTCGACTCAATCGAATTCAAAATGGCCGCCTATCGGCCACTATTTACTTTCACATTGCTGATATTTGGTAAACCGTGTTAGATAGCTGGACCATTACTATAAAACAAAATGTGAGATTACAAGAGAGGATGCATCTTGAAAAAAATTGACTCGATCAAATTCAAAATAGCCGCCTATCGGCCATTATTCACTTTCACATAGCCGGTTTTTAGTAACCGTACTAGATGGCTAGACCATTACTATAAAACAAAATGTGAGATTTCAGGAGAGGATGCATCTTGAAAAATTTTGACTTGATCAAATTCAAAATGGCCTCCTATCGGCCATTATTCACTTTCACATGGGCGATATTTGGTAAACCTTGCTAGATGGCTAGACCATTACTATAGAATGAAATGTGAGCTTTCAGCTGAGGATGCATCTTGGAAAATTTTGACTTGATCAAATTCAAAATGGCCGCCTTTAGGCCATTATTCACTTTCACATGGCCGATATTTGGTAAACCATGCTAGATAGCTAGACGATTACTATAGAATGAAATGTGAGATTTCAGCTGAGGATGCATCTTGAAAAATTCTGACTCGATCAAATTCAAAATGGCCCCCTATCGGCCATTATTTACTTTCACATGCCCAATATTTTGCAAACTGTGTTAGATGTCAGTCCATTACTATAAAACAAAATTTGAGGTTTCGGGGGAGGATGCACCCTAAGCTTTTAACTAATTTATATCGAATTCAAAATGACCGTAAATCAGCTATTAGTTAACTCGATTGGCCTGATATCAGGTAAACCATGCCAGATAGGTAGACCATTACTGGGATACTGATTAGGATCATTATTTTCAATGGAGGTTTGCAATCTCTGACAGACTGTCTAGTTCTTATCTTACTCTTAGACTGGGCTTCTTAGACCCAGTTGTCTTGCGTCATGATTTTTGACCTAGACTAGGACTACATTAATAACCCTATACAAAATTGCTTAAATCAAATTCTAATTCGGAGCGGGAGCTCCTGGACTTATGTAGTCTTGTTCAACTCCTGTATTCTGTCATTGGTTATATTCTATGCATGTAACTTTTTTTTCGTTCGAGTGTTGCAATTTGATTCCTGCACCTTCGAAATGTTTTGAAAAGATTTTTATTTCAAATTGTGGTAGAAAAACTGATAAAACTTTAAATTATGACTACCCATTTTTATACCTTCAACTTAATGCTTATAGATATAACAAACAGTTTGAATGATGACACAACTATAAGATATGTTATATATCCCTAAAACATTGCTTAATATATACCGGTAAGCATGTACCCTGAAAAACTATAACATTTTTCTGCCATCCAATCAGCACATTTAAAAAGTTTGTTGTAACTTAGTTAGTCTATAATTATTCACTCAGTAAATGTAGACAAAGGTGGCATGATGTGTGGAGATTACCCATAATGATTGGTGTCAGGTTCAGAACAATTCACTCTGATTTCTGCATTGCACTGTTTGCTGTTACATGGAAGACTGTTGTGAAAGTGTGTGATTTTAAAGGTTGTTGTATTTTTTCACCTAGGCTGGGGACATGATTGACCAGATCATAACACCAGAGGATGCCATACAAGCTCACTCTGCCGTACCACAGAATGCTATGCCGTCTGATATCTCTCAGCTCTACCACCCGGTAGACTTCTGCATCCCTGTAGGACCTATCTTCAATTTTGTCACCGGTATGTATTTCTGAATACATGTACCGTACTAGCTTAATCTGTAGGAAGGTCTAAGTGTCATTTGCATTTTATTCAGGGATCTAGATTTAACTGTAATTCTGTTAACAAATTTTCATCAAAGAAAGCGAAATAGTACCGTAAAGTGGAATATTCAAATAGAATACATATGGTGTTTTGTAAGTATTACCACCTTCTGTTTTCAGCTGTTGTTACTACACCTTCTGGTAAAAAAGAACACCCTAAGATTGAAGACAATGGCAATGGTACAGTAACCATCAAATATCAACCTACAGAGGTGGGACTCCACAAATTGGATGTGGCCTATAACAATGAGCCTGTGAATGGCAGTCCTTTCTCTTTCCACGTGGATGCTTCTAATGCTGGCTATGTGTCTGCTTATGGACCCGGTCTCAGCCATGGCACATCTGGAGAAGAGTGCCACTTCACCATCGTCACTAAAGACGCTGGAGCTGGTGAGTACACTGAACTCTATTTGCAAGTCATTTATGCTACATTAATTAGTCTGTGTTTCAAACTTTGCTCGTTGAAAAGACAATGCAGCGACAATATATGACTTGCAAATTTCTAAAAACTTTTCATTATTTTGTATATTGTCTAATCCATTTACACCTGAGTGAAGTGAAGTATGTGAATGTAAAATGCCTTGCCTAGGCTAGCTCATCTGTGTAACAGACACCATACTCCATCAAGGGCCATTTGTCTCTAATTTAGTAATACATGTATTCGTATATTTGTGAAATCAATGTTGAATCTCCATTAAAAATTTTGATGTGCCTATTTTATCATTTTTTGCCTTTATTTAAATAGCTTTTTTGAAACCAGACACAAATCTTAACCTTCATTCAAGTCTGATTTTTGTTTATTTTACTATTTCTGAGTGTTTATTCTATGTGATCTACCACACATAGTATGTTTGTATAATTATTCTGTTATCATAATTTTAGGAGGACTTGCTCTGGCTGTAGAAGGTCCCTCTAAGGCTGAAATTAAGTGTGTGGATAATAAGGACGGTACATGTTCAGTCACCTACACACCCACGTCCCCTGGTGAATACAATATCATCATCAAGTTTGCCGATAAGGATATTCGTGGATCACCTTTTGTTGCAAAGATAACAGGCAGACGTAAGTGAAACAATATATTTTATGGCAAATTTTTGAAAAATACTTGATTAATATGCAGCCTTTCTTAGGCTGCTTACTGTATTCCACAAGGTCTAGAATATATACTGCATATTAATATTACATACCACTGGGGAATTGGTTTCCCATGTGATGAACCCTTCAGTTACTGTGTCAACCAGCTGAGAGACAGTGTTGATCTCGCATTTGAGTAAAAAGTTTTCAGGTTATATATTTAGCAATGTCAGGCAATGTCATGCGTGAATTTAGTGAGCTAATAAAAAATGCTCTGCTAGCGCATTTTTTTCTGCATAATTTAACAATATATGTCTCGAAAACGATACAAAATAGGTAGACCATGATCATTGAGCAAAATCTGGGGTCTCACATTATGCTAACCCATGACAAATTTTGCAGATACATGTATAAAATCTAAAATAGCAGACTGGCAGACATGTTTTTGAAAAATTTGCACCTGCCCCAGCAGTCAATTAACCGTCCATCTCTTAATCAATGAGCTACGAAAAAAGTTAGGACATCATTTTAGCAATGAATATATAATATTAATCGTATCATTTCGTTATTTTTGTATACCGGTAATTAAAACATAAGTTTTACTGAACTACTAGCTTCAAAATCAGACTTTAACTATCACTAAATGTGATTAAACAGCTGGAGAAGAGCGTCAGAGAGCACAGTTGTCTGTGGGCACCAGCAGTGAAGTGTCACTCAAAGTCACAGAAACAGACATCAGCAATCTAACTTCTACCATCAAGAGTCCATCTGGCCAGGAACAGCCATGTATGCTGAAGAGACTGGCCAATGGTCACTTAGGTAAGTCAACTGATGTGTGACAAGATCTAAATTATCAAAACAAATTTCAATTTTCACTTGTTTGAATGGGTGAAAATTACTCATGTTTGAGACTAAACATTTGCAGATTTTGATGTTTAAACACACATATCATTCGCATGAACAGTGATTTGATCGGGTAATTAAACAGATTTTTTCAAACACTTATAGTCGTGATTAGCGTTGCTAGGGTTAAGTAAGTCTTATTGTTCGCGTTGTTGATCACTTAAAGTGAATGTTTTTTTAAATAAATATTTTATCTGTTTTTTATGCAAGTATATAATGTAACGTTATTTATTATGGAATTGAGACAGCCATAATTAGCAAAAAATTTGATCACTAGTGTCTTCTGATGTTTTCAAAATCTTTTGGTGTAAGGATATTTATTTTTAATTAAAGTGTAGTTTTCCTTATATTAAATAGCACTCTCTTGTAATGATGTACTACCTCTTTGTAGGAATCTCATTCACTCCCCGTGAAGTAGGGGAACATCTAGTCAATGTATATCGTAATGGAAAACACATCCCCAACTCACCTTTCAAGATTTATGTCGGGGACAGTGAGATTGGTAATGCCAGCAAAGTGAAGGCTTACGGCAAAGGTCTGCAAGAGGGCACAGCTAATGAGGTGAACGATTTCACTGTCAACACAAAAGATGCAGGTGAGAAAAAGTATGGTTATCAGATCTAAAATCCAAACAACTATTAATTTTCAGATTAATTGTACGTTTTGTTAAACAAAGGGTTTTAAAATGTATCTACCAGAACTATCAACTCTTACAGTGCGGGGATCACTTTAGTCGACTGAATCTGATGTCTGTAGACGTCAGATTCTGACGACTAAAGTCGATCCCCGCAATCAACATATTTCTAATGGACGTAGACCCCTAACATAGGTATTCAAATGAATCGTAAAGAGCTAACTAAGACATTTATGATGATTTCAAATTGAAAAAACCCTTTGATTGCAATGTTTTTTACAAATTAATTCAGCGCTTTGAGGGTTAAAACACTGAATTATTTTTGTACAAACCATGAAGACCAAAGAGTTTTTTTCAATTTGAAATAATCATTAATGTCTTAGTTAGCTCTTTCCTATTAATTTGAATACCTATGTTATGGGTCTAACAGCATTAGAAATATTTTCACTCTTACAGTGCGGGGATAGACTTTAGACGTCAGAATCTGACGACTAATACCCATTCCCACGCTGTAAGGGTTAGTCATAGATAACCAGTTCCTCCGTGCTACAACTTTGATTGTATTCACAGGATATGGCGGACTAAGTCTTTCCCTTGAAGGCCCAAGTAAAGCTGACATTGAATGCCACGACAATGAGGACGGTACCTGCCGTGTTACCTACAAACCCACTGAGCCTGGTAACTACATAGTAAACGTGAAATTTGCTGATGAACATGTTCCTGGGAGTCCCTTCCTAGTGAAAATAGATGGCGAGCCATCCGGACGTATAACAGAGAGAATCACTCGTCAAAGAGAAGCTGGCGATGCTACACACGTGGGCAGCCAGTGTGAACTTAGTCTGAAGATCCCTGGTATGTATCATGTTTAAAGTATGTTTTTAAGTCTCCACCCTCTGACTGATATCGTTCCCTTGGATATGAAAGGGTGTATCTGCCACTTTGTAAAGTGGCAGAGACACCCTTTCATAGGAAACCATATAATGTGTATCCAGTAGCATCTAAATGCTTGACTTCTGACAATACATGTACAGTACTTTTTGAATAGCATCACCTCGATAGGGGATGATTTTAGGGTTTGCAACTGAAAACTTGCTCATCTAATCTGGTTAAATTACTATATCCTATATTGTAATTTTGATATAGTCAACCTGGATAAAAACGTGTGTTCCAACTTCAATTGTGTTCTAAACTTCACCCAAGTTTTCATGTACCCCCTTAAAAGTATGTGAGCACTGAATAACTTATTATATTTCAGGCACCAGTCGTTATGAAATGGAAGCTACAGTCACTAGTCCATCTGGTGTAACTGCCAACTGTGACATACATGACTTAGAAGACGGGCATTACAGCATTAAATTTATTCCCAAGGAAATGGGAATCCACACAGTCAGCGTCAAACACCGAGGCATGCACATCCCTGGTAAGTTCTAGGTTTTAAACACTTAGAATCCAAATAAATGTTTCACAGAGCTGAATCAATTATATGGTGACAACAATAACTTTAAACCCTCAGAGCACTGAGCTAAGAAAATTAAATTTTCAGCCTCTTGAAGTTGTGTCTCGGTACCGCGATCCACAACTTCAAGTGACTGAAAATTTGTGTTATTTGTGAAATTTATGTCCCAACATATATCAGTGTTTTAGGATTGAGAGCATATTTAATTTTTAACAACTGGTTATACAGGTGCTAACAAAAACACACAATGTCTACTGTAGTCGACATCAGTGTTGTGAGGGTTAAGGGGTTTTTCAATGTATTTGTAACCATTGTTCCTATTTTTACAGGTAGTCCGTTCCAGTTTACTGTCGGACCTATCACAGACGGTGGTTCTCATAAAGTACGCGCTATCGGGCCTGGACTTGAGAGAGGCGAAACTAACAAACCTTGTGAGTTTCTGACAGTCAAATTAAAATAGAAAATTAATTGGTTGAAATTTTACCTAAATATTTCTATTGCTAATGCATGTCGTCATTTTGTGCAGGTCATTTCAACATCTACACCCGAGAGGCTGGAGCTGGTGGACTTTCTATTGCTGTTGAAGGTCCTTCAAAAGCAGAAATTGATTTCCAGGATCGCAAGGATGGCTCTTGTGGTGTTGCATATACTTGCACTGAACCAGGTTTGGAATTTGAAAAATATACTATATGAATAAGATTTGATGGCTCAATTGTAATTCACCAGTACAAGTAATATGGTGAACTGATGTATTTTATATACAAACACAGAACTCCCCTTTTTACACTTTATTGAAAAGAGTTATCAATCACCTGATAATATTTACTCAGTTAATGATAGGGTTCTAATAATTTTCTCATTGATAGCTACCTATATAGCCCTGGGGAATTGTCCTAATCCATTTGTTTTTGGCACCTAGCCATTAATATTAAAATAGTCAGGATTGCAAAATATATTGATAACTTGCTAGCTTTAAATTTGCTAACCAGCTTGATATGTAACGCACAGCGACCACTACCAGTATGGCAACCAGTTGATTATATCGCAGCAAACACAAATGTTGCTGTAATGTTGGGGCAGTGTTGTAGACTGTGGACCAGCATCACAAAAATATTTGTTTCACGTGATCTATTTTGTGATCTACCGATATTATTTTTTCACTGACTTTTCACTCAAATCAAATTCCTTTCAGTTGTCACAGACTCTCTGTGTAATAATCATTTCAGGCCTTTATAGCATAATTCTAAATCTTGTACTTCCAGGAGAATATCTTGTCACTGTGAAGTTCAATGACCAGCATATCCCAGACTCTCCTTTCAAAGTTCCCATCGCCCCAACTACTGGTGATGTAAGAAAGCTAACAGTGGAGAGCTTACAAGAACAGGGACTACTGGTGAGAAATATATACATTTCTTTCAAAAACTAATTTTATATTTTTAACATTTGTGAATTAAATTTAAAATAAAACCGTATGATATTTAAAGTCTACAGATCGATATTCCCAATCCTGCATGAACCACACAAGATAAGTAAGTCAGAGTGATGAAATCGATTTTTTAAATTTACGTGTATCTTGAATGGTTCACCACAAGCCTCTTTCTGATTATTATAGATAAACAAGCCTGCTGCGTTTACTGTTGACTTCCACGGAGCCCGAGGACAGTTAGATGCCCGTGTGGTTGCTCCCTCTGGGGCTGAAGATGAAGCTATCATCCAGGAAGTAGATAGAGGTTAGTTACAGATTGTCAATTTGAACAGAAATTGTAGCCTACATTATCTTGATAATTTTAGTTTTATTTTTCAGCCGCCAAGTAAAAATAATGAATTATTAATTATATTAAGTTCTATTTTTAATAACATATATGACTGAGATCATTTATTTAGGCTATCAGGTATGTGTCTGGAAATAAGCATAGAATTGATAATATGAGGTTTGACAGTGTATATATGATTGTTGAGCAGATCGCTATGCCGTTAGATTTGTGCCCAGAGAGAATGGTATGCATTACATCCATGTACGACTCAATGGGAACCATATCCCTGGTAGTCCATTCCGTGTATTGGTTGGAAAACAAGATGCCAATGCTGGTATGGTACGTGCCTACGGTGATGGTCTACACAAGGGAAAGACAAGTGAGTGCCTGCAACTATTTAACTCTTTTTTTATTTATAACACAAAACTCGCTATATGTAATTAGTTAGCCAACTTCTTCTGCACGCCACTGATTAAGAGGTATGTGACTATTTTTTACAGATGAAGTTTGCAAATTTATTGTGAACACTGTAAATGCTGGATCTGGAGCATTAGCAGTCACCGTAGACGGTCCATCAAAAGTACAGCTGAACTGTAAGGAGACTGAAGATGGTTATGAGTTCTCATACACACCCTCTGCACCAGGAGATTATCTCATCACTATCAAATATGCAGGAAATGCACATGTGCCAGGCAGTCCTTTCAAGGCGCGTATTGAAGGTTAGTATCAAAATATATTTAGGTATGTGCTGCATCACTCATTTAAATTTGAAGCTAGCAATGCTGACACAGTTACCAGTGTCTGATCTAGTTTTAAGTAGGCCTACAATTAAAAACTAGACTTGTAATAATTCTACCCGCTAAGTTAGCTTATTTAAATTTTCACCCACTTAAAGCTGTCTCGCCGGAGCGAGATACAACTTAATGTGGGTGAAAATTACTCATTTGTTTAATTTGAAACAAAATAGTTGCATTTCATTCCCAATGCAGTGATTTGGTGTCGGTAAAATGGATGGACTAAAAACGATTATAGTTATGCTGAGCGCTAATAAAAACAAAAATAAAGACTAAAAAATTAAGATATTTTCTCAACCACAGTGCTTAAGTAACATCCAGAGCAGTTGATCTGGTTCATAGTCTGAATTGATAGATAAATGTTTGAGAGACACCGTCGTCACACCAATGCGTACAGTGATACATGATAGTTATTTGTTGATGCAGGACCGGGTAGTGTACAGGCTGGATCGTGGAATGAGCAGTCCCAAGTGGTGGTAGAAACTGTGACAAAAACCAGCACTACACAGAAGTATGCGTCTGCCTCACCTACAGCTGCGTCTGATGCCAGCAAGGTTACCTCACAAGGCACAGGACTCACCAGGGCTGTGCCAATGAAAGAGGCCAACTTCACCGTGGACTGTAATAATGCAGGTCAGTCAAAAATAATTTAGTTACAGATTGGTTGTGAACAAATAAGACATTGAGTCATGAATCTATTTTAACCCTTTCAATGCCGGGACCGTCTTTATACGTCACAATCTGACGTCTTTAGACATCAGATCGTATTAAGACAGTCCCCGCACTGAAAGAATTAACATATTTCTAATGGCCGTAGACCCATGACATAGGTATTCAAATGAAGCGGAATGAGCTAACTAAGATATTTATGATGATTTCAAATTGAAAAAAACCCTTTGGTCTCCATGGTTTATATAAAAATATTTCACCGTTGTAAGGGTTAACCCTTGTTCTGCTGGGACCGTATATATACAGTTTCAAGCTAATTTTGAAACAAATAAAATGCCACTGAAACTGATAAAATAATTTTTTACCGATGTCTCTTTCTTCTAAAATAGAAATATTTTTCGTCATTTGAAGCTTGAAATTGCGTGAGCAATTCCAGCTTCAAATGACGAATATTAGCTTTTTTTTAATATAAATTGACATATTGTTTTATTGTGTGCAGGGTTCAACATGCTGATGGTCGGAGTAATGGGCCCCACAATTCCCTGTGAGGAGGTACATATTCGACGCACGGCATCTGCCAAATACACAGTCAGCTACCTGGTGAAGGAGATAGGGGATTACACACTAATTGTCAAGTGGGGAGAGAATCACATCCCAGGCAGTCCTTTCCATGTGGTCGTTCAATAAACCCCATGGACGATGGTCGTGTTAGAAGAACTGTTGTCAGATTCTCTTCTAGCGAATCTAATTACAACTGGAATTGTTAATTTGCGTCATCTTACCACGGAACTGCCATGTATAAATCATCCCTTCAGATATGATAGGGTGTATCTGCCACTTTGCAAAGTGGCAGATACACCCTTTCATATCTAAGGGGACGGGATGTGTCGTGTATATAATAATCAGTGTAACCTATTTGTGTAAAATAACGCTGCCTTTTTTATACTTCAGATAACTGTCCATCGCTGGACTCCGATACTCTGCACACAGATCTTTTATCACTTTTTACAATGATGAAATTTCATGCAAAAAGCTATATTTTTATTATGTGAAGCAATATGAGTGGATAATATAGTTGAATGCGTTAGAAAAACGCAAAAATATTGTAGATTTATATACATACGTCGTTATGAAAAGTACAATTTCTGTGTTGAGACAAACCTTCAAAACTGTACCTTAATAGCTATGCAACATGGTTACTAAGGATATAGTAACTGATAAATGGTGCTGCAATGTTTAAGATATTCAGATTTGTAGATAATTTTGTTATTATGTTTCCCCGAGCATGGCTGATTAACATTTGCTTTTTCTGTGACATACCGCCATGCAAGTCCAAAAAGCAGTACCTGCTTACTTCACAAGTGAGCATATACTGCCTTTTGGTTTGCAGAGCAGTATACATTGCTTTGACGCTGTGTATTGTCACTTTATGTACATTATGAGCTTTCAAATGTCAACGCATTCGTGAGACCTAACGATAGATTGTGACTAGCTGCAAACAATATAGGCCCCCCGTAATAATGATCATGACTGATGTTAAAAACACGTGTTTGAGCACTGGCAGTGGTATCCGTCAATTGGTTGAGGCATAAATGCTGGACATGTGATATTTTAGTTATTTTTTTTAAGGAATTATTATGTTGATTATTTTTTCTATGTTTTCTAAGATTATCATGTTTAACGCTATATAATAAGAACTATACATCACTTTGAATAATTATTTGCAACCCAGCAAACACAAAACATTTGCATAACATTTGTACAACGTTGTACAAATGTTATACAAATGTTTTGTGTTTGTTGGAAAAAAACTAGACAATGACATGGCTTCACTAGTTTTTAGTATTTTCAGTTTGAACCAAGTGTAATATAAAAACCTTGCTGTAGATTAACATCTGCAAAATAGACTGGAATGTAGAAACTGGATTGTTGTTACAAGTATCTGTAATCTGTATAGTCTCCTACCATGCTCTGTAGAGAGATCAAAAGCTTTACTGGAAGAGTATGTAAGCCTTGTTAAAAACTGAAAACCCGTTAAATATATACTGTTGTTGTTAATGAACCATGCTTGTGGCCGTCCCATTTGATACAGGTACGAATTGTAATAATAATTCAATGTATAAGATGGTGAGCAATGCTTCTAATGTATAGCATCAAACTTCCATTGAGCAATTTTCTATGGGGCCTGTACAGATTCCCGCCCGTCTCGTACCTTTAATGGTGCTAACGACTCTAATGTGATTTGCCTCTATAAACTAAGTGCTTGTTGCTGGCTTTCATTGAATAGAAAACAAGCCCTTATGATAAGCATGTAAGCTTTTACAACTAGATGATCCCTTTATGTATATGTGTTTTAATGTCAGATAGCCCTTGTTATTGTTAGGGTGCTGATTACAATATCCAGCTAAATGATTTGACGATCATCATCTCAGAAGAACTTACTATTATCACTATACAATACTATTTGTGGTTTTAAATTGATTGCATTGTTTGCGAATGAAATATTACATTGGAAGTACGACGAATTTCCAAAACAACAATAAATTATCCTTACTATATCTTTTGTTTATTTAATTTTATATGTCCCCCCATGACCAGCAATGTCTATCCACGATGGCATGTTATGGACCGACTAATTTTTATCTTGCTCAGTTCTAGACGATTTTTCTGTTAGGTAACTAAGGCGTCAATACTTGAAAAGTACGAAAGCTTTTGAAACACTGAACTTCCGACATCAACATTTTGTGCGCTCTAAGGGCCTACGTTTTAGCCTGTGAAATTTGAAAGGATTGACCCAAAGTATAAGTACAGGCTAACTCTAACTAATACTATTATAATAATTATATTAATATGTTATTCCTCACTATATCAGTCACTTATGCTGAATAAAAATCAACTTATTTAGTTATTGGGTATACGTACAAAATGGTGTGAACGGATTTGAAAACTAAGCCAGCCTCCCCCCCCCCCCCACCACCTTATATAATTTTATAATAAAACATGGACAATCATACTATTATCGTTTATTTCTAAAGCGCCTATACACGTGGGAAATAGGCCCACTTGCATCCTCATTCCCACATCGCTCTCTCAATCTGGTTCGTAACCCTCACAAAATAAGTTTAGGCCCCTATTCAAATATTATACGAAGTCAGTGTTATGGGCTAGTCCCTATGAATATGTATGTCGCCTATCTTACATACATTTTAAGACAATACTGGATAATAAATATACCGGTAGGCTTACAATGCCATACATAGTTTCTACAGTTAAATCCAACACTGTGCGGTGAGATATGTCGTATTTAACAGGGTTCCGACATGGACTGGGCAACCTTGATTTTGGAAAAAATTGGAAAGTTGAGGAAAAGTCGGGGAATTTTAATATTTTAAATATTAGCTTTGACCCCACATTTCTTCAACTGGAATAGCATTATTATGTCTCCCCCTCTGTAGACAGAGGTGGGGGACAAATTGGTTTACCTCTGTCTGCTCAGTGTGTCTGCCTGTCCAGCGGTTTCTATAGTGCAGGCGGAGCGGAGGCCGTCACAGCAAACACGAGACGGTAAACCTATGCTGGGCTAATGTTGGCCCACCGTCTACGACGCTGAGCCAACATTAGCCTGGTATTGGGTTACTGTGTCGTGACGCTGAATGTCGGCCAGCGTCACAGATGGGGGGTAACATTAACCCAGCTTTGGTTTGAAGCATTGTGCTGGTATAGTCTATGCTACGCAAGACCCGGCAATGTGTCGGTGTAACATGTATTAGTCCGATGCCGGGCCATTTTGCACAATGCTGGCCAACACTTGAATGGCATTTGGGGCAGTGTATACTATGTGCACACACTCCCCCCTAGCATGAAGTACTGACTAGGGCTGAATGGATACTGGCCAGCTCCAGCGATGCTGGCCCAACATTTAACAAGACATTGGGTCGATGTCAGCTTGTACTCACTGCCAGCAGTAGGCCTAAGCACTGTCAGACCAGCGTGCTATTGATGTGATGCACTACCGGCAGCATGAAGTATTGACTATGGCTGAATGGATACTGGCCAGCTCCGGCAATGATGGCCCAACATTTAACAGACATTGGGTTGGTGTCAGCTTGTACTCGCTGCCAGCAGTAAGAACTGACAGACCAGTGTGCCATTGAATCTAGTGTTGTCAAGCCACATTGTGTTCCGCTTAACCCTTTAACCGCCAAATTATTCAATCTGAATTTTCACCACTTGAAGTTGTGTCTCGCTGACGCGATCCACAAATTCAAGTGAGTGAAAATTATTCAGATTTGACAAGATGGAGGTCAAATGTTTTCAAATATTGCTAATTGATGTCACATTTTATCTTTAAAGGGACTGGCCCAGGCTAAAATCATCAAAAAATCGGTGATTTTATTTCGGGTTCTTAATATGACCATATGATGTAAGCATGTACATAGACTAGAACTGCAAATTTTTATAATTTTTGTGCTGCGCATTCACCAGTTAGGCTAGATATAGAGACGTAATTCCTGATTTGTAATTATTGACAACCATGTCAAAAATAAGAAATGCGGGAATTTCGTCTCTATATCTAGTCTAACTGGTAAGTGCGCAGCACAAAAATTATAAAAATTTGCAGTTCTAGTCTATGTACATGTTTACATCATATGGTCATATTAAGAACCCGAAATAAAATCACCGATTTTTTGATGATTTTAGCCTGGGCCAGTCCCTTTAACATGTTTAAGAGGTGATACTTAATGTGCTACTAAAAAATGAACAAGAGGACTGAAGTCCTATATCATCCCCCGCCATAAATTAGGTTAGACTTTTGCGGTCACAAATATTTAAAAAGTCGATTTGTGGTGGCCATTTTAAATGTCAGTAAAATCACATGCACATTTCCAGATGGTGGGTAATGTGATTGTACAATGTGAATTATCAGTGATTTCAATTTTTCAGTTTTGCGCCCACAAAAAAATATGAAGTTTATCCATGGCGGCCATTTTGAATTTCACTAGAACCTTAAAAAAATCACTCGCACATCGCCATATCGTGGGGAATGTGATAGTAGAATTTGAATAATTTCCGACTTTAAGTTTTGGAGTTTTTGCGCCCACAAAAAATTTGGAGTTGACCTATAGCGGCCATTTTGAATTCTGGTAGCATCTTTCAAAAATCATTTGCACATCCCCATGTTGCTCAACAAATTTTTTGAGTTTTTGCGCTCCACAAAAAATTAAAGTTGATCTGTGGCGGCCATTTTGAATTTAGTAAAACCTTAAAAAAGTCACCTGCACATCTCCATATCATGGGGAATGTGATAGAGAAATTTGAATAATTTCTGACTTCAAGTTTTTCCGCCCACAAAATTTTTTAGAGTTGACCTCTGGCGGCCATTTTGAATTTTGGTAGCGGCTCTAGAAAATCACTTGCACATCCCCATGTTACTAGGAATGTCGTGTTAAAATTTCAAAAAAAATTGACCAGTAGTTTTTGAGTTTTTGCACCCACAAGAAAACGTGACGCCGGACAGAATAATGGCGCGACTAAAATCCCCCTTTCCTGTCGATTTTCCTCGTTTGATCTCTCTTTAACATGTATAGGGAAAAGAAATGAATCGGGCTTTAGGCCACCTTTGTGCACATATAGGCTAAACTGGGTCAGGAGAACCTCCTGAGGATGGTGAGGTGACACTGTTCTCCAGACACAGGATTCGAAATTCGAGCCCTGGCGGTCTGAGGCCGAGCACGCTACCTCTCGGTCACGGAGGCTCCCCACAATACTAACATGTATAGGGAGGATACGAGAACTCTGACCCACTTGTTAAATTGTCGGCAATTCTCGCAAATCTAAAAAGCTCATTATTTTCATCTGAGAATGCGTACCTAAAACGCGGTGAGATTGTGATGGACGTCACGAACAGGGGCCCGTTTCAACAAGATTCTCGCTCAGATATAGCTCATTTACATATAAGGATCGTTGGGATTAAACGAGTGGGTCAGAGTGCTCGTATCCTCCCTATACATGTTAAAGAGGGAGTCAAACGAGGAAAATCAACGAGTTTTTATCGTAAGCGGCAGGAACTAGGTCACGAGAAATCTGGAAAATAACGTACCAAAAACGCGCCCAAGATCATCTCAGGGTCATTTCAACATCAAACTAACAAATAGGCTGGTGACGATCGAGGATACTCAGGACCGGCAGTATAGGGCAGAATTATGAATGACGAATATACTCAGGATCAGTCTTTAAAGAAGCTTCAGACCTGTCTTTTTTTCCACCTGCACCCATAAAATTCAAGGTTTTTTTGTGAAAACAGATTGTGTTTACACACCTGCCCTCACCGTTCTCGCACACTTCCCCTTCTTCTCACAAATCGCTCCCGGACCGATTTTCACAGGAGCGGACAAGTGGATGGATGGAGAATCCTAAAAAATTAGGATTTTTTTTTTTTTTTTTTAAAACATTCCCGAAGACGAGAACCGAACTGAAAGGAATGCCATAATGGGTTTCAGAAATTGGGGCCCATTTTTGGTACATTTATTTCCAAAATTTTCGTGACCTGATCCCTGCCGCTTACGAAAATGATAAAAGCTCGTTTGTTTTCCTCGTTTGTCTCCCTCTTTTGTAGGCCTACAGTGAGGATAAGAGCACTCTGACCTACTCGTTCAATCTTAAAGATCCTCATATGCAACCGAGCTATATCTGAGTGAGAATGATAATGAAACGGGCCCCAGCTCTGGAAACGAGATTGTTAGTCACTAAGCATCTTCATCTATCCAGTTGTCTGCCACCGGCAGAACCTGGATAACCCGTATATGTGCTATGTGTTCAGAACCCCCCTCCTCCCTCCTCCTCCCGGACCAATTCACAGTTGATTCAGGCGGCCCAAACAATCTGACCTGAGTGTGACCTCCACACTGCAGTCAGTAAACCGGTGACGTCATAATGAATATTGCTCGCACCCCTCATTTTTGTACCGGCTTAACACACACCTGTTGTCAAGGTCAGACTGGTAGTCTGACGGTCAGACATGATACGGCAAGATGGTCACTAAGCTGCTCAGAGATGTAGGTCGAAAAGTAAGTCAAATGTCACAACCTACAAACAGTAACCCTGCGGTTCTTTAAGTTAGTGCATTGAAGCTATTTTAAACAGAAAATTCGAATTGCATACTGCATACTGTAATTTTTTGTAATGAATTTATCAATCAAAGAACGCTGTATAGCATAGTATGACTTCGTTATTCTGTCGAAATCCGTAGTCCTACCAGTACTTCTTTTAGTGAGGGACTGTATTGTATAATTTGTGACTCAACTTGCTTATTAAATTAAAAATAAAATGATTGGGGCTTTCGGAATGGTATTGGACTGGACTATTCTGTGAAACGCAGTGACGTCACCAGAAACCCTTTTAAATGGCTACTCGGTGAAAATAATGTTATATAAGCTCGGTGAAAACATTGGAGGACAAGGCTATGTAGTTCCACAGAATATGAAAGCAAATTAAAACTTTTAGATTATTTAGCGCCAGATGCAAAGATCGACAGGATCCCGATAAATTTAACAGACCCCACTATTTGATGTTTATTCTTCACCACCTTGAACTTTTGAAAGTGCACTTTAGAAATGTTTGTTTGACAACTTTTCATAGGCCGTACCAAAGAAAGAAATAATTTGGAGCCGTCACCACCGGTAGGCCTGATCAGCTATTATAATCACTGCCCAACACAGTTGACCCGATGTTGGTTTGATGCTGGGAGAACGTCTGTGACGCGACCCAGCAGTGAAACAGCATTGAGTCGGCGTCTCGTGTTTGCCGGCGTTGGCACAAACACAACACATGGAACCAATGTGTTCTTGCTGGGCCGCCGTCTGCGAAGCTGGACCATCATTGGACTAAAATAGGGATGTTGAAAAAATGTTAGTGTGGTAAGTTGGTCACCGCTTAGATCCAAGTCGTCATGAGAATTAACACTGTTTCCAGAACAATCACTAAAGTTGGTGCTATATTGGTTCAATGTTGGACCACCATCTGCGACATTGGTAAAGCATTGAAATAACATGTGCTCAATGTGTTTTGCCGTGACTTATTATACATCAACGACTGTGTTATAAATAACATTGTAACTTATATATAAATTTGTGAAATCAAAATTACATGGCGAGATGTGTGAAATTAAAATTACATGGTGAATAATGTCGCTGTGATGTTGGGCCGGCGCCGGGTGTCAGCGTCGAAGACCAACAGTATCCAAGTCAATGGGTTTATATAGACTTGGATCATTTCACCTCTGGGGATATAAGAAAAATGCAGCGAAAATTGATCTATGAGGACTAGTTTATGGTATGCCAATCATTAACAAAATATTACTGGACACTGGTGATAAGCCACCACGTAGTTGTTATAGAATAAAATTTGAAATTGCCAAAAATAAAAATTTACTACTATTAGCATGATTAGTAGAGATGAATATTAAATATCCATACATAACTTCCCATACACTTTTAATTATTGACTAAATAAAGTGTAGTTAAAACGAAAGATATGACTGTCAATTGAAATAAACTTGAAAGCCTCCTGTAGGAAAATGAAAAAATGCGGACTTGGATGACTTTACCTCTAAGCCATTCGTTTTGTGTGTCTGTATCATTGCTGTCTTAATTCAGTTATGAACACTAAATATTTTACTAAGATATTTTCATTTCTTTATTAACGTTTCCTTTTTTTACAAGTTTTTGTACAATATTTACTCTGTACAATGAACAATATATTTTTACAATCCTTGCTTTGATGACACATGCCAGCAAACCATTAGCCATTTCTTCGACAAACATTGGCTCAATGGCAGGCCAAGATCTTAGATGTTGGCACCACTAAAGACAAAGCTGATCGAAGGTACGTGTTTGCTGGTATGTTCACATAGGACACTATTATAAAATAAACATTTGATTATCTCTTATAAACATTCATCATTCAGTCTAACAAATATTTTACAGATAAGTCATACCACAGTCATGATGTCATACGTTATCAACTGTAGGAATCACTGAAATCAGGATATCGTCCTAAGATGTCACTGGATTGTTCGGGAGCAGGACAGTCTTAGTTCAGAGGGGGCGCTATATATTTGATTGGACATATCAAGCCATATTAATAGAATCACACCCTGTAAGAAAAAATTGCTTGCTTAAATTCAGTAATGTCATAAGATACCAATGTATAAGTTATATGGCACGGGGAAATAGATAACTCACAGGTCTATATGGCAATAAACGGATTGAAGAACGAGATATACGTAGCTCTAATTGTAAAATAGTCCTCTATTAGGTGAACCCCTCCAATCTTAACATGCTGATTTACAAGTCATGCATATTCATTGTAATATGACTGAGCGTTGAACACTGTTGTCTGGTGTACATTTGTTAAACGTATATGTATTGATAATTATAAACTTATATTGTGTACGGTAGGTTTACTGTGTATATGGGTAATCTTTGATTTGCTGTGATGAAAATAAATTTATTTATTTATTGAAACATATGTAGCTGGGTGTGTGTATGGCGGCCTGGAGTGATTACTACTCCGGCCAACGAGTTGACTCTTTGGCTCGACTGGTAGCTCTCAGGCATCACGATGTCAGGGATGGTGGTTTGATCCCCGGGCTGGGAATTTTCAACACTGTTACACATATTTAAATGGGGTGGACATTATTAGCAGTCTAGCTATTTTTCATGTGTACCCTGTGAAAATCTTTGTTAGTCGTGTTCTGTTACTACAAAAAATCAGCATGATTGGCAGGGCTGTACTCTTCTTACACATTATGATTTTGCATAAGTTTCGTTTATGTGAATGCAAAAGTTGTCAACTAAAAATAATTTAATTTTCAGCTTAACAAATGTATCACACAATTTTCTTATGACATGGCAAATCTTAGTTTTTTAAATAACGAACTTTACCTTGATACGTTATTGCTATATTATATATTTTTTTCAAACATCCATATGTCCGGATACATTGTAGCTTGAATTTATCTTTCGAAATCGAAACGTTACAAATAGCACGAACATAGTATTAAACATCAAATAAAAACAGGTTGATAATTTATAGTAGCGCCCATGAAACACTTACCATGAAAGTCAGTGTTGGTATGCTACAAATATTTGCAGCGCTCCCATGGAGTATAAATGAGCACAACATTGCATGTAATCATAACAGACCAAAACAACAATAACAAAAACGGCAGATACACAGTAATGAGTCAGTAATACAGTAGTAAATAATAAATATAAGCTACAGTACAGACTACTTCGGCAAATGTCTGAATATACTGCCTAAACTAGAGCTTCCCGCTATCAGAGCTAACATGGCCGTATTCCTAAGGTCTACATGTACATCTTCCCTTTCCTGGGTGTCTGATTCATCAAGATCGGAGCAATATATAGGTTGATCATTTTGTATAAAACACATCAGGGACTAATATGGTATTCTACCCCCAACCAATGAAAAGAGTGGCTCAGCCTGTCATAATGACATATGACGATATCAGCCAATCACCGGCGTCATTTAGTTGTTATTTAATTTAGGGGGTAGAATACCATACGTGGACTCCAATAATTTGACTTAGACCTCTGATTGGTAGCGATCCACCAATCAAATGGCTAGGATCTGGTTCAAATTAATAGGAAATACCGGTCTGTTTTGCAATATCACATACATGTGCCATAGATAATCAACTGTGTTGATGATATGTTCTGACATTTCAACATTTGTTCAAAATGCTTAGACGATGTACACTTATTGTATTGAACTTCACTGTACTTATATATCAATATACATGCCAAATATGACTGTATCAGTGATAACAGTTTTAACAAACTGACACATATTTAAATGTTTATGTAAAGTGAGTTATTGATAGAGGATACAATTGTTATTGCATTTCAATAAATTGTTTCTAAAATTTGACCATTACTATCTCACACAATATGATTCAGATGAGCACCGTTACCACTATAAAAGGAAGTTTCAACAGGTGCAAGAAAGCAAGCTTAACCCTTGTCCTGCTACACCCGTATATATACGGCTCCAAGTTGATTTTAAGACAAATAATATGTCACTGAAATGGATGATATAGTTTGTGGTAGATGCTCAGTTATTCTGATAGTTCAATATTGGAGATGTCTATTTTTCATAAATATAAATATTTTTCGTCATTTGAAGCTGGAAATTGCGTTAGCAATTCCAGCTTCAAATGAATGAAAAATACAATTGGAACAATTCAGCAGGACAAGGGTTAATAAGACGTTCTCTCACAGCATTCTTAGCTGTTCCTAAAACCTCATTTATACATGGCCTATTCAACATTCAATTCAAACAAAGTATGACCCAACAGACAAGACTACAATTACAAATATTACAGGTCTATTGACAGGGCATTTATTAGGTTTGTTTTGACTCAAGTCAAGTAACAATATTTGCAAAAACTGACAAATACATTTAAGTATACTGGTAGTCATATAGAGTATGATGGTGGAAGTTCAAAAAGCAGTTAATCAATATTAAACTGAGTTGTACAAAACATATTTTGTTTTTTAGAAAGGTGTCAGTCAAAATTGATCAAAAGATAGCCTGGTTAATTTCCTGGACAATGTTTTCAGTAATATTTCAATTATGTGAAATTCCAGGTCAACATTTTACTGTCAGAAAACAAGGCAAGAACTTAGGAAGTGCCTTTTCATAATATCAGAAATGTATGCATTTCTGATAATATTCATAACTTAAAGAGAGTTATGTTTAGGTTATACACATCACACAGACTGTAAATGTGAAGATATTACTTGCTACATGGATTTCTAACTCGTATCTCATGATACATTTTCCATTTGAAGCACTCTGTCAAAATCAATAAAAAACCCTTCATGACATTGAGCAGACAACATTTTAAAGTGTCCTTTCACAGAACCTGCTAAAAGTAAAACATAATAAAAACTGTCTCCTCTAATATCCCCACCTCTATATTCTGTACAAATTTCACATTCACTTCTCTAAAGAGACATTTCATATGCAGGTTTAATGAGGGTAGATTACACCCCATTAAAACATCTTGCATAAGTTCATTGGTTGCTTGGAACTGTTGATTGTACTTTAAATGACCCAACCTTTCATTGCAGAAGAAAACATGAAATATAGCTCTATGTTCCCTTTCTACAAGCATTATCACAATATTGACCAATGTTAGGTTTGAAGGAGCTGAAGTGCTTAATCAAAGTATATCACAGTAAATACTGTTGTGGATCAAGTCAACCTGCTGCTTCATTTCTATACACATATCTACTTGGTACAATCTAGTTCTAAGACTTATTATCTTTACCTGACTTCAGTTCACATCATTATTTTATTTCAATTGAAATTATAAAGTGGCAATATCTCACAAACTGATGCTATGTTCATATTGCCATTATTATTGTGATAAATAATAAAAAATTATCTGATATTTGACAAAGACATCGCAGATTGAATCTTAATAAGGTGAGAATGACCTTAACCCTTGTCCTGCTGTTTTTTTTTCAATTATCAGTATATTTTTGGTACTTTGAAGCTGGAATTGCTAACGCAACTTCCAGCTTCAAATGACGAAAAATATTTAGATTTTTTTCAAACATACATCTTCAAAATTGAGTTATTTGTCCGACTGAGCATCTACCACAAACTCTATTATCCATTTCAGTGCTTCAAACCGTATATATATACAGGTGTAGGAGGACAAGGGTTAACTTTATTGTTTATCCAGAGTATGTATAATGAGAAAGCTAAAGTAACCTTGATTGAAATGCAGGGCTTTCTCCCCACATTATTTTTAATAAATCCACACTAACAGAACAATTTATTTTTCAAAAAATGAAATAGCACTTCACTTTGAATAGCACTTTATATTTGAAATGGCGTGTTGTAATTACAATCATTCACATAATATCAAACTTGTCTCCTGATTTCAAAAATATCAGATGATCAGACAAAAACAAACAATATACTCAACAGTTGACTTGACCGAAACAATCTCATTTTGGAAGCAATAGTACCGGTATTGTAAAAATATATTTTTATATCCCCGCGCTGTGAGGGTTAAGTAATTTTTACCCACTTTAAGTTGTGGGTCGCGGTAGTGAGACACAACTTAAAGTGGGTAAAAGTTTTAATTATTTAACTTAGTGCTATAAGGTTTACCACAAATAATAGGTAGTTAATTCTTCCTTTACTGACTTCCCCCTGATAAAACAACCCCCCCAAAAACTGACTTCTTTTTTAAGGAGGACCCTGAAGTAGCCCCTGGGCACCATACAGGTCATAGCTATGCGCATATCGCACAAATTAAAAATGCAAGAGAGCATTGCGTCCATGCCAATGAACATTCTGGTTGGCGATTTTCAACCATGCATGTAATGAAATATCTCCATTGCAATTAATGCATGTACACATATGGAATTCGCATAAATGCGAAACTGGTAAAGGAAGGTAGTTTTCGCATAAATGCGAGATTGGTAAAGGAAGAGTTAAAGTGATCTCTTTTTTAAATTGACATTTAAAATGAATAACCAGTCTAGAAGCTGTGGGATTTATAAAACACAATGTCCTTTAAACTCGTCACTAGATACCTTGCACCTCAAAATCAAATTAGAGTACACTTGTGTCATCTGAATCCTCCTGACAATGACACTGTACATTAACCCTCTCAACACCCAGATATTTATATTATTTTACTAAGTACCGCAATTTCCACCACTAAATGAATGAAAGTAATTTTAAATTGATCAATTACACAAGCACAGTATACCATATGAAAGCTCAGGATATTCTTACTTTCATGGAATATACCATCATACGGTTCCGAATCAATTTTATTTAACCCTTTCAACACCTATCACGACTATAGCCACTTTAAATCTTCTTTAATATTTGATCATATCACTGGTATGGGGGGAGAAATGTTAGCTTAAACATAAAGATTTCGGATCTTTGGTCTCAAATTAAAATAATATCAGTAATTTTCACCAACTTGAAGTGGTGGGTAGTGGCAGCCGGCACAACTTCACGCAGATGAAATTTAAATTGGATAACTTAGCAGGCTAAGGGTTAGAAGGGTTGTCGTGCATAAATATAACAAGGGTGCTTAAAGGGTTAATTTTCCTCAATCAATAGTTTGACCTTTGTTGTTTGTTGATTTACCTAGAGCGTATTAATATCAATATACATGTGAAGGCTATTTCGCAGCCAGATGGTTAGGTGCGTCAGCAAACATGTATTTGAGCTTGTAGGCCTCGGCCAAGAGTAAACCTACTTCATCGTTAGTCCAATGATGTGTGGGGTAAATTCTGAAGCATCAGTAACAAACCCTGCAAAGAGAAAAGTATATCCATTAGTTGGCCACAGACAAATGAAAATAAATTTAATTATATAGGTATAAAATTTACTCCAGCAAATGAAACACTGTGTGACTTGAAATGATTCACTCTCATAACAGTGACGCCTTAGCATTGAGTCACTGTACAAGAGTGAATGAAATGATTGCAAATATACAAAATTACAATGCGGCATAATTATGAAGAGTTGCGGTTTGCTCCATTGACGAAATTATGCTCACACTATCCCCCACCTCGAGAAACCCATGACATCTTAGTGATAAAATTAAAACCATTACAAAAGCACACATGTACCATGGTACCATATATTAAACAAAGGCTTCATTTCATACATTTCACATTTAAGTTTACTGTATGAACGAAGGCGCAAAATAAAGCGGCAAAATAAAATTGGCTGCAGCGGCCTCCACCAGATATTGTATTTCTGTTTATCTTGCAGCCACCGAAAAGTATTTGTTCAAATTTTTCAATTCACTTAGTGACCTTTTATACACAATATGCATGATTTACTCAACACATATCTGCTAAATAATTACCTGAAAGTCCTTTTCTCTCCGAAGATCGGCAGAGAAGCGAGTGAGAAAGGCAGCACACACATATAAATGAAATTGAGCAAAGCCATGCTCCTCAGACTGAAAGTAAATATGATTAATATTATACATATATATATATCACACTGTAGAGATATCATGACATTGCCTGACGATACAAATGATCTATATTGAACTTTACAGCACACACAGCAGCATTGTAAAGACCAATTTTGTTATGGAGAAGAGTAGTACCCCAGCAAACACGACACATCTACACAATGTTTGACTAATGTTGGGCCAACGTCGTAGACGGTGGGCCAACATTGGTCAAACATTGTGCCAACGTCGTAGACGGTGGGCCAACATTGGTCAAACATTGTGTAGATGTGTCGTGTTTGCTGGGACTGTGTCCCCATCCATAAAAGTACATGTGTTTTTAAATATAGGTACATTGTGACTTTTATCATTCACTGCTACACATTAAATAACTTCAAATGGAAGTAGTCTTTATAGATAGTCATGTATGATAATTTGAGCTTGAAGTTGAAAGTGTGTATCTTATAATCAGATTTGTATTATATATCACTAGAAATGCATAGTACAATGCATTTATGATACAACGTAATATTCAAAGGCCTTATGAAACTATGACAGTCCGCAATAAGCAGTGCAGTCATAGAGGCATGACAGTGAATCTGATCACTGAGCGATCGACCACATACGTGTGAGCTCATTGTCAGGTCAATTTTGGACCTTTTGCACAAAAATCGTGGTCGTTGGTCGTGTTGTACAAGTGGTCGCTCATTGCAGTGTACTTTGAATACAAAAAACATCGGGAAACACAAAATGTGGTCGTTCATGACAGGTGGTTGCCCATAGCAGTGGCATGATGATGAAATAATAAACATTATAGTCTATAAATTCCAATATTTAGTTACAAACTGAGGTACTAACCAAATATGTATCCCAAAGGCGTATAACACAATAAAGTGGCATTTCTCTCATCAACAAGTTGTTCATCCAACGAAACGAAAACTGCAAATATTCTACGTTCTGCTGTTCCAAATGTGCATGAAGATTCCCTATTAATATAGCTTAGATTTAACAAGTTATACAATCATAAAAAGTTACTAAAATAAAAATAAATACACAAAATAGTTTGAAAAAGTACAATACATAATTACATTGATGATTGACATGTACTTACTACTACAGAACATGTATATTACATTATGTGTATTAGAAAAAGAAACAGACCTCTCAGTAGGCAATATAATTATTCTTAAACATAGTTTAAAAAAAAAGATTATCTGCTGAAAGGTACATCATTACCATCTATTCTGCCAACTAAATCTTTGAGTTCTCTGACTTTGTTCTGAATGCCGGGTTGTGCAAATGTGTAGTTGTCCTGAATACCATCAAGCAACTTAGAAAAGCACCAAAAGCTATCTGCTTCTAATCGATTCCTCTGTTCTATGCTCAGTAATGTCAACTCAAATGTGTCCACTTCCGTAGCTGTCAAATATAAGGAACAAGTATTCTCCATTATATCTTGAGGGGAATTATTAGAAACAGATGACGAAACAAACATTTAGAAAGTTACAAAGAACAAATTTAGTGGTTATTATAATTGAAAATGTGGCTAAAAAAAAACAACATCACAGAAGTCACAAATTTACTTTCCAAAATATAGCATTTAAAGCATTCAACATTTTTTCAATGTGTTTCCTGCCTACATGTTTGCTCTACATTAATGGCCTACCTGCATACAGAACATACTATAACCGGATTTGCCATTGGGGCAAATTTTGCGTCTCTACCCACCCCACACAGATTTGGCAGCCAAAATACATCAATCATGAAAAAATACAGTACTGTCACCAGTTTTTAATCAAACCACATAAAAAATGTGATGTCAGAATCACACCAAAGTCGAATCAACATATGGCAAGGGTACGGTGCTTCCTTGGAAAAAATCGGTGAAACGGTTAAAGCTCTTGAGAGTAACATGTGATTTGTCGGCCATCTTGGATTTTGCTGAAAAAAATGTGAAAAGAAAAAAATTCTCCAGACAATTTTCTCAGGCCCAGTGAGCATACCCAAAAGATAATTTTTTTGAAAATATTTAGAAATAATTTGAGCAGGGGTCTTAGAGTTAGAGCAGAAACAAGTGGCAGCGGGCGAAAACAATAAGTCTCCACCACCACATAATGGGTGGAGACTTAATAAATAATGGCTACAAATTTATTGGACAAAATTAGACAAAAGAATACAAAGCAATTTACAATACATCTTGTTGGGTGATGCCTAGTGAGACACAAATGTATCACTGTCATAGGGGCCAATTGAAACCTCACATTCTGTTTTATAATTAACAGTTTCCAATATATTGCTTAGTTTACTTTAGATAATGATTGATATGATGATATCCTGAATCATCTTGATTTCACTCGCTATGCCTGGTTATAAAAAAATACTGGTAACTTAAATTAAATTATAACATCTAGGCCTAAACAGGAAGTGTCTGGTTATTGACCAGTAATATACTGTAGTAGTGCACACTAATGCACTGACAAGGGATGACTAATAATCTTAAAGATTTCCATAATAATTATTATGCTCCAGCACATCCCACGAGTTATCCTGGGTTCCACACCACAACTGTACTTTTGTATAAGGATTATGTTAACACAGCACTGCTCAATCACTAATGCAGTGTTTCATCTAGCCATTTCTAACATGGCGCAGCGCCATGTTGCCTTTTAGGAGCGCCATGTTGCGCTTTAAGAGCGCCATGTTGCCCTTCATGTGCGCCATGTTGCCCTTCATGTGTGCCATGTTGCCCTTCTAATATTCAGGCGGTATGTCCCTCTTCGAACTATTGTTACGTCATAGTTAATCCATCCCGGCTATTGTTACAATGGAAAACACCCCAGTCACTGATGTCACGCGTTCACACCTATGACGCAATACCTGATAACAGCCTGTGTACATAGTGGTAATAACTAGCGATGTTTACTTGCGTAACTGATTCTGTTTCTACCCTTAATTGGGGAGGATAGGTGATGGTAATGCCCACCCCAGTCAACCGGGTGCCAGGCGTGTATGGTAAGGTGCCCCCAATGATCGGTGGCGCCATGCCCCTTCTGAATCCTAGATGAAACACTAATGTCACATATATACAACTCACATCTAGGATCTGTCTATTTAGAAATCTGTCTCACTTTAAAACTAAACACGCTGTTAGAATCTAGGTAACAAACACAGAATGGTAACAGCACCATGACACACATGGAATGAGCTGTATTTAGAGGGTGGGCATATTATTTTTTATTGTATTTAACAAGATATTTCAGCACTGTAAAGGTTAAAGTATTACAGTCAGATCTTAAATTAACCCCTAACTCTTTCAGTAAGTGGACTGTCGCCACGACGGCCTAAATGGTGTACACTGGAGTATGTGGGCCGTCACCACGACGGCCTGATTATATGACTTCATACATTTTGACCCAGTACTGGGGGGGGGACATTACTGCCAGAACTGAAAGGGTTAAAGCGCTAACTTGAATTATTTGAAGCGGTAACTTGAATTATTTAAAATTTCATCCACTTTTTGTGTCTCGCTACTGCGACCCACAACTTCAAGTGGGTGAAAATTAATCACTTTTTTTAATTTGAAACCGAATATTTGCAAATTTCATTCCCTATAACAGGGATTTAACCTGCTATTAAAACAGATTAAAAACGACTACAGAAGTGCTTAGTGCTTTAAGGGTTATTTCTCACTTTTTCCTGTATGATATCAGAAAAAATGATTCAATCTTTAATTCCAGCTATACCTCAGAATAAAGCTTGAAGAAAACAGTTCTATAGATATTATACGTACCACTGCTGATATACTCTGTCAGAAAGACTACAAAAAATGGCGTGACTAGATCATTTATACCCTGCACATATCCACTCGCAGGGTGGCGTATCGCCCAAATATACAGCATCCGCTCAAACATCTGAAAGACAATGACACAATTAAAAATTGGAATTCAGTATGTGAACCATATCATACAAATCTAATAGTAGGTCTAGAAGAATTTTCCAATCTGCCATTTATACTATATATGGTTTAATTTTACCTGATGTCTTGCACTTCATGAAAGATCTCAATATGTTAGGAACAAAATTTGTACCACTACTAGTACCGGTAGTCCATCAACATGCTGATTGCTTAATTTTTTATATTATTACGTTACCGTGTTCATGTACAATTTTCAAGATCACTTGCTAAATTTGAGCATTGGTTGAGAATTTTTTGTTTAATTTCAATTCAACATTCTATTTTGTAGTAAATGTAAGAAACTCACTTCTTGAACAATTTGCTGTTGAAACAATGGTATTAGTGGACTCATTCGAGGAATGTCTATGTGGATCTGAAAGCAGAAAGGCAGGTTTAACAATCTGACACAGTAAGTAGATGATACTCTACTGGTCAATCATTCTCTATCAGTGGCGGCAGATTATAATCCACCACATACATGATTATTTTCTACTTGACAAAATCAGCTAATCACTGTCCATCATTCCATTGTCACTTAGGAGTAGCAGACAATACTTCAGCAGACGATAAATGTGCAGCATGACTTTTTAAGATTTATTTGTAAACAAAAGTGACCTAAAACTAAATTTTTATTCTTTGTCACTGCTGTTTCTAAATCATTTGCGACTTGTAGTTCACAAATATCATGGTGAGCAACTTGAAGTGGAATGGTAATGCTAATGAAAAAAATAAAATAAACCTGTCTAAATGTATCCTGATGGGTCTCTTGTAATCGAGTATCAAAGTATTGTTGGACGAAGTTGAAGTATTCTTGTTGTTTCCGTTGTAGTGTTAATTCCCGGCGGTCAAATGCAGGAGGTAGGTATCCCTGCAAAAGAAAATAAATTGTGAATTTAGTGAAGCTCTGACCTCTTGATATAATAGTAGTGAGCAGCAGTCAATATTATTGACATCCCAATAAATGTTATCTAGGGCACCTATGGTTATCGCATGTAAGGATAGCTTTCATTTTTTTCAAAATTTGCTTCTATTGCTCTTACTGTCTTATAAAGGTTTCAAATTGTCAATAAGCCAATATTCCTTTACGCCTCTACCCACATTAATGCACAACATGACATAGTGATGATAAATGTATCTTAAATAACAGTTATAAATAATGAGTTATCATAAATTTAAAATAGTATTTTTCTTTTCATAAATGCAAATAAACATGTATATCATCCTCTAAAAATAAATTGTGTAACCACCACCCTGCTCTAGAATAAATATATTTATTGAGCAATTGAAACAAATACAAATACCACCATGTCTGGAACATTAGTGATTATGGATGCCATGTAGTTCTATATGTCACACAAAAATCAACATCATAATCACGAAGCCAGCCCAAGTTTCTCTCAATCCAATAATATCAAACTGATGACTATTTTCAAAGCCATTTTTTTGGTTAGAAATCTGTATTTTGCCTAAAATTCTGTGATATTATGATGGATCAATGATGATAGGTGAACTATATTCTGTGAGTACTTCACCAAATGTATATTTTAAATAAGTACTACTTGTTTACACAGCATACATAGCCATTTGATACAATAAAGTATAGTACATCTAGATCTGAGTACAGAAATGTATAGTTGCTACATCCTTGTCAGTTTTATCAAATGGCTTGAATACAGTATTTTCAATCTCTTGTTAAAGTGACCATCACAATTAAGAGTATTTAGTATACATGTATTTGGATACTCAACTTGCTTTCAATATCGTTGAGGGGTAAAGTTCACAACAATTCCTGCACAAAAATTATCTTTGCCATAACCATATATGCAATGATACTACATTTACAGGGCATATTCTACAGCAGTAGATCAACACATCTTTCTGATGGTATCATAATGCTGTCTACGTTAGCAATCTGACAATCAGCCTACAATATTGACTCATCATTTATGATAAGTGGTTATATGCTAGAATAAGGATAGATCTATAGACATTTTATTAAAATTGGCAAGTCTACAATAATATTTAGAAGTCACATTTCCTCTGAAAGGTGGCATGCCGGAATGACCAGGACTACCGCACTTATGACTGACCATAACTTACAGCGTGTACAGCTTATGCGTTATCAGCTGGGAGAGCTAAGTCAACACATTTTAATGAGAGTTTAATAGTAATAAAAAAATTACTTTAAAATATATAATGCATTTTCAATGCATAAATTATATAAGAGACATAGGGTTTTTATTTCAAGCATAAGATTTAAATTATAGAATTGTATTGATAATATACAATGATAAGCTATATAATATTTAGAATCATTTTTCACCGAATTTTACAGCCCCTGCACCTCTCACAAACAACCACCCGCTCAAACAGGACTGGTCGTTGAGCAGCCTGAGGACTAATGTACAAGGTTTGCTCAAATCTAAAATACGAAACAAGAAATACTAATATGAAAGGAATGACAATGGTGGACTTGTATCACAATGAAGGGCATTGGCTTCGAGTGTTGAAAAGTCTTTGATAAAAACTTGTATGATAAGGTTTCAATGGTTTTTTTTCCAATTGGTCAAATATCAATGATTTCAAAACAAAAGTCCATATATCTATCCTAGCCAACGCAGGCTCATTTTGCTATCTATGGTTTAAACTAAAATTACCTCAATTCAATTTCAAGTGCATGAATGACCCAGGATTACAGGGTATGCATCACATGGCACATTTTGAATAAAATCAAGTAATTCTGAGATATTATAATTCCGAGGGTATCTCATAAAATCAGGATATTTCTCTTCATTTTGAGAAGTGAATTGTGGCAACATTTCACATCTCAAAATGAATGGAAATGAGAATAAATAGCTGTGAGCGAGGAGGGCTAAGCGAAACCTGTAACTTACTGATAATATTTTCCATGCAGTTGGTCTGTATTTCCTCGGTATTCCTGACCAGCAGAAACTTCTTAATTCAACTAAAAAAATTAGCAGAAAAAATATAGCAACTACTCAATATAAATGACGAAAAATATGTAAAAGATACATTCTCCACATCGATTTATTTGTTTAGCAGAGATTCTACTACAAAATATTGTAGCAGCTCCAGTGTAATGTTACTTGGTTTGACGTTGTTGAAAATATATATGGGGAATATACAAATAAGGAGACTAAATGTTTATTTTTCAATTTGATATCATCATAAATGCCTTAGTTAGCTCTTTCAGCTTCATTTGAATACCTTATGGTTCTACAGCCATTATAAATATTTTACTCTTTCTGTGTGGTGATCAACTTCAGACGTCAAATTATGTCGTCTATAGACATCAAATTCCTGACGTCCAAAGTCGATCCCCACACTGAGAGGGTTTAATGATAAAAATATGTGAAACAAACCTAGGTCTAATGCAGGAGCCTCAAAGAGGCATTTGAATTTGTCTTGCTTGGAACTTTCTCTGTCTGGCACAGGCAGCTGATTGATTCCCCGGCCAATATGCCAGTGTGTATTTAGTCGTACTCCCACTCCAGGACCATTTGCTTTGTGTGTTGGAGTATTTTGTACTGTACAAAAGATCATTACTGCTAATGTCAAAGTAACTGCACATACAATTATAACTGACCTCTGTCTAAGAAAGGACATGGTGTTACGTGGTAGGTATAACAAATATAAAATTATTAGTGAACAACTGTCAATGTGAATGACTTAATTGTCAGTCTTCTTCTGTGTGTTCTTCCAACTTGATTACTTAACTGCATGGTTACAAAAATGCAAAATGTACACCAAGTTACGATTATGTGCACTCCATCATATCATCACATGACTTTTTCATATATAAATATTGAAAATTAATTTACCAGACTACATTAGCAATTGCTGTCAGATCTGCTAAAACTGACCTGAACCAGGTTTGAAAGGCGGTTGTGGATCACCGCTTTCAAACTGTGGTAGACTGGCCTCATCTACCTCAGCATTCTGATTATTTTTTATCACCAGACGGCTTGCTAGCATTTGACGACTGTGGTTGTGTATAACTTCTAAGGCAGTACTGTGGACATCTTGCATTGATATCTGCATGTTGGCCATTGCTGCCACATCTTCTTCGTCATCATCAGCATCCCAAGCATCACTGGTGGTTTTCTCAAACTGTTGAAAAGCGTCTTGTTGCTTTTTTCTCAACTCTTTTTTAGGTGTACCTTGCTCACTGAACAAAATAATCAAAAATATAAAACTATGTATGATATCAACAAAAAGATTCAAATTTATGCAAATATAACATATTCATTATAATTCATGTACATATTTTGAAAGTGGGCAAATTAAATATGGTTTAAACTCAAAAACTCTAATTTCATAAATCATATAAAAATGGAATGTTTCACAAGCAAAGAGAGCAACTCTTGAGCATCACCAGCCACCAAGCACTAGGCAACTTACCCCAAAAAAATTTGTAAATGAATTGTAAATGTCTGGTGGAATACACAAAGTCACTATAATTGAGAAATTTTATAAGATTTGATACAGAAATGTCAGATCAGAATATACATTTTTTGAGACAAACTACCATAAGATTTTATAAATATGATAAAGGAATGTCACATCAGAATTTTTAATATTTTTGAGACAAAAATCCTGATAAAGAATAGATTAAAATAATAGATAAAAAAATCATCCACCTTGGAGGTTTTTCTTGCAGAGGTGGATGTTGTGCTCCATAAACAGGCTTAATGCTGTAATAAAAATATATATAAATGTTTACACAGACTGACTTATTCATAAACAAAGATATATACATGTATACAAGTGGGCTAAGTGGCAAAAGTACAGTTTCTAAAATATACATACCAGTACATGATAATTAAACATTTATATCATTGTCTTGATATGCAAATCTAAATATTTTTTGCACTCCAAAATCAGAGATAAAATAACTACATATTGTTATACATTACATAATTGCAAAAATAAGGCGGTTATATCGAAATCATACCTCTAAATTGAAATGGGGTATTTTAACCCTTACACTGCTAGTCGCCCAGAATAAACCAAGTGCTGTTAATAGCATGTCGGCAGTTACGAAACTAGGGCCAAAGGCCTCATGTAGCTGGGGCAAAGGGAAATACTACAAATTGTTCACTTATAAGGGTGTGTCATTCAGAATGGCATACTCGCTCATAATGGCATGCCCTTATATGCGTATCAAATTTGTGATTTAGATAAAATTGTGATGTTTTACTGTTGATCGCAACACACGTCATGCAACGGCGACAACAGTAAATGAACGAGGAATGTTGTGTGCTTATTTTATCTATATCAAGACTGATATCAATGGATAATTAAATGATGCTCATCCTCTTATCACAGCTTCACCTTGACTGAGGTTAAAAATGTCCCAATTTTAAGTTTGTCATGTCGGACCGGCAACAACTCAAATTTGGCAATTTATGATAGAGTTGAATTCAAGTGTAGGCCTACTGCATCTGATGTTGTCAAAACCAGCACAGGTCGACTGTTACACAGTATGTGTTTTAGGCCTAACTTCATTGCCTAGGTAGAGTAGGTAGGCCCACATCACATCAAAATATTAGATTTGTCCACTATGCATATAATTTAAATGAATGGCTAGACTACAATGAGCAGAAAATTATACCACACAGTTATCAACATGATCAAGTAGCATGGCAAGGGGTGGCATGTCTTGAACATTATTTTTACAGATATGGGATACTTTACTATGAGATTATATCATTCATACATTCACTATATTAACCATAAACAGAATTATATGAAAACATTACTTCAAGGGCGTATCCAAGGGGGTGCTCAGGGTGCTCGAGCACCCCCTTAATTTCCATAGTGGTATTTTCCAACCAATAATTATATATACAATTAATCCACCAGTGTCCGACATGTTGGTTCCAGCCTCCTCCACACCTAAATATATACCCCTTCCCATTTAAAGGGCTGGTGTCTGGGATGCATCATTGGCGCCATTAACAGATTAAAGACTCAGATTAGACAATGAACTGGGCAAAACAGGGTGTTCTATTCAAATTACCTCTGTACAAGACTGTTCAGTTCCAATGTACTTATTTTTATCGCACTGCTCACTTATGGAACACTTTACCTTTTGTTATCCGACATGCTAGCAGCTTGCATATTTTTAAGAAGAACCTCAATGAATTATATCTCACCATGGTAAACTTATTTGATGTGAATAATAGATGTACCTGGAGCCTGGCTTGTGCTTGTGTAAATTGTCGAATACAGCGGGATATTTTGTGTCTCAAACTACCTGTGCAATTTACATCGGCTGATAGACGGCTATTTGAGCTGTCACCAGCCACGCATGACTAGGGACGGAGGGCTCCGTTGTCGATACTCATGTGTTGGCAGCTGACGAACCGCCCCGCCTAACTTATACTAGTGTATTGAATATATGTCTATACATCTAGCACAAATGGCTCAAATTCAGGCCGGAGACAGTCTCTGATACTGTTCGGAGCAGACCGACATCACTCTACATGATCACGCTTGTCATGATCTGACTTAGAGTATTACCACATGGTATGGATGGCTGTTCCCCTCAAACTTATTATTTGTTTTTTTCAGTTTTATTTTTGGGTTTAGTGATTTTCCAGTCGCCTTTGTTTCCAGACGCTGTCCTTGCGCTGAATTTCAAAGATCTCTAATTAACTGATTTACTCCTTGAGTTTGAGATTGTTTTTCCTTTAGTCAGTAGATGCATTCTAGGTTTATAGTATTACTTTTATTTAGGGATGTATGTAGGCCCATGTTGAAATTAGGAGTGTCATTAGTTTTTACTATTTTTCTTTTACACTGTCCTTTTATATAATAAACAACTAAAGGATTTAGAGGTTTTAATTAGGTTTCTATACGCGTGTCCTTTTTTGCTACACTGTGTAGAGCACAGTGTAGCTATTTTATCTCTGGATTTGGTGCGGGAAACATATGACAGACAATTGTCGGTTATTTTATTTTTTATGTGTACATATCGCAAAATTTATAATCTAGACTATGTGTGTATTTTTAAATAGCATGTACACAAAAGCATTGTTATTTCAAACACTGGATATGATGCTGCCTTACATGATAAGTATGGCAACACCTATAGCCAGTGAACAGTTGGTTTTATATTATACTGTCATATTATTTTATTATATAATTTTAATTCACTAATATGGTTGACAGGCATTGTAGAGGTTGTCTCGACCTGTTCCCGTCAATCAAAGTTAATAACATGTTCAAAAAAATACCCAGTTAATAATAATGATAATTTACCATTTTTTCATGTTTTCAACTGGAAGTCAAATCAATGATAGCCACATAGCCCCTATGTATTATAACACACCACAAGCACAATCCACAGGAGGCTATGGGAATCGCTTGAAACGGACAACGGCTTAGAGTTGGACGGGCTGCCCTCTCAAGCACTTTACTTGGCGTTGCATAAAATAAAATAATAAGGACCACGGGATAAAGATTATTCCTTAATTACCATGATTCTTTCACCTGGGTGATGGCGAATTTATTTCTCAAGAGATATCATCTCTGAGACTCAGTCTTGAGAACAAATGGATAAAAAACAGGGTCGCTTTTTCAATTTCCAAAAATTAATTGTTTTAGGGCCTATTTGAATTTTCCGTATTTTCTCAGTGCAATATATAGACCTCCAGTATAGCCACTGACATGAAATAATTCAGATACAGCTGGGATTCAACAGTTTTTTTTTTACTAGAGACGAAATCAAAAATAAGAATTGAAAAAATGGCAGTAAAGTTGTTGTAAAAATATGAAACTACAACCAATACTACCACAAATATCTGATATAGGCCTAACTGATGATGAACTGGAATATAACATTTGCATTAAAAAATATTCTGCCATAGGGGAGGGTCGCAAATTATTAAGGGTGAAATAAAAATAAATATCTCAGGAATTTTAAGTGATCATTAGCAAACGTTGTAAGCATTTTAATGGTCCACAACTTTTTTCAATGACATGTTATGACTTTTAGTAGATGATTCTTGCATAATTAGGCTGTACATAATTGCATACTCGGCATTTCACAAGCAAGGTTGCATTATTATTTTCACAATGAGGGTGACCCAACGTTTGATTAATATTATTGTTGCTCCACCGTCTGCTACGCTGGCCAAACATTAACACAACATTGGATCGACAGCTGTTTATTTTTATCTAGCTTATTTATTATGCCTAGTAGTTCGCACTCGCTATTAAATGAGCTAATGATCATGTTTACGTTTTTTTCCTTTGTGTGGTTGTGTTACCGTAAAATTTCTAATTGTAGCCGCATCTCCAATAGAAGCCGCCCCCCAAACTTTCAAAAAATTACAATTTTTTTACAAAAAGTTTCCTACTTGGAAAACCTCCAATTGAAGCCGCATGGCGACTTTTGAGATTTGTCAAGAACCAAAACTATTTTCATATCTTATAAAAAAAGACAAAGACCAGCTGTTTATCCAGACGCCGGCCGCTAGCTACGCTAACCGCGCTAATAGAGCACACGCTATATAAGCCCAGATAGCTTCCAACCCTTTACAGACATGAGGTGTTATATTCACATACAAAATGAACAGTGTGTGACGATAGGGCAGGTAATGTAACCCTACAAGCGCTATAGGCCTAGTCAGTTGCCATATTAAGCCTACTTACTCAGTATGACAGATTGAAATATTTTTTGGTCGACTGTTTAGGCCTACATGTATATATATATGTAATAAATGTCCTTTATAAAATACAAATGGCAATTACATATATACCGGTATACACTACAATGGTTATTTGTGATCTTCACCGTTAAGCCAGCATCACCGTGTGTGGACCAGCCATGTCGGCCTACACGAACAGTGTATGGCCAAAGTTGATATTTTCTCACGCAGTTCATCAACATTAGGAGAGGTAGGTGGTGCGTGGCCGCATGCTTATTTGGGCAACGCCAACTGCTGGTTCACTGTAGACATTGTCAACATTTAGCCGACACTGCATCGACATCTCGTGCAAGCTGTACAGTCAGCAACTGGTCAAGTGATGACGCGCTCGCCTCTCCCAAGACTGACAGCTCACGTCTGGAGAGGGGTGTTGTTGCCGACTGACAGGGCTATGTTGTAACACAATTATCAGATTATGACGGTGTCTACCACTGTCTACATGGCGCCGCGCTGTCTGGGATCGCAACATACCGAATACCACAAGCTGACATTCAGTGTGCTATAGACATGATATACATTATTATTTATATAATTATGCATGGCGTATTTTTTTAATGGATTCTCTGAACGATTTGCAATTTAAAACATGTTTAATTAGCGCTATGTAAAATAAACTTCTCGACTAATGTGAGCATCAAATTGATTCATATGGCATATATATCTTTATAAGAGCATTGGACATGAAGGGTTGGGTGATCGCTACCGGCAGTTGAGATTGATAGCCGCGCGCGGTAATTCAATTTTTCACGCAAAACCTCCAATAGAAGCCGCAACTGTACTTTTGACATTGGGCTCTGAAAAATTATTTTTTTCATTCTAATTAAAGCCGCGGCTACAATTAGAAATTTTACGGTAGCCTAAATAGTTGGACTAGAGTAGGCTAGTTTAATCTGTCATTAAGTTAAAACTGACATTTCAGCCAATATTTCATATCTTTGTTTTACAGCAAAGATACCACGAAATCGCACTATTTGATGTTTATTTTTTTAAATTTTGCGGAGGCATGCCCCCTATAGGTCATTGCTGTTGAATGGTTTCTTTGAAATTTGAGCATTTCTGGATACGCAACTGTACTTCACTGAGATAGACTCAGGGCACCTTGAGACAGTTTTGGGGCACATTGACTGACCTCATATCTGATATTATTCATAGTTTTTGTGTGGGGTGTATTTGAAGCAAACCATTATAAATACATGATAAAGTAATAGCACAGGTGTACGATATCACAAAAATCATAGGGAAATCAAGTATTACGTGATCTATAGGTCTACACAGATATTGATCATCCTAAAAAAGTAATTTTCATGTAAAAAATGGACCTAAGCTTAAACAGGATGGAAAATGGAAATTGGTTATTTTTGGTACCATTGACCAGCTGGCGAACTAATCTCAATATATTTTCTGTACAACAGGCCTGTCTCAAAGTGCCTGAAGTCCCAAGGTGCCCCAGTCTCCCCTATACTTTACTTTGAGATTATACCATTCATACATATATACATCTGCACCAGTCCAGTCTCAATTCATGCCAAGCGTAGCTCAACGCGTGCCGCAAATCACATGGCAGAGTGAATATGTCATATATAGGGGCCTACTTAGGCCTATAATAAACATAATTAGGCTATATGACAATGTTATAAAGGATATTAAGCAGTCTGCTTTGTACTTGAATTTCAAGTCTTAGTTGCAACTTCCATGGTAACACTGCTTTGACAGAAAACACAGCGACATAATTCAGCCTTTCAGGAGTCAGGAACGCACCATTAGATATATGGGGGGGCGGCTAGAGTTTTTGTTGGTTGCAACCTTTTTTATACCTCTGCAAGAAAACATTTTTTTTGTGATGACAACTAACAATTTTTTTTAATTTTTGTTGCAGAACTGAAATATATATTTTTGTCGTATGCCTTTCCTATTATGTACGTAACCATTTGGTGGTTTTTCTGGTCAACATATTTTTCATCAATTTCGACAACTTTTTTTATTGACCACATTTTCAACAAACTTTTTTTTACTAGCGATATCAAATGGTGCGCCCCTCAGATGGCTTAGTATGTCAACCAGACTCTTTCCCCCTTCCAGCTTGATAGGCCGGCCTACTCCAATTGAATGTGAGGGGTAACCATGTGACGCTGAATTGAGTCTGCCAGTAGCCTACCCGACAGACGTTGATACTTTGTGCATTAGTAACGTTAGTAGGTCAGCACCATCCCCCACAGGGGTGAGCCACGTTGTAGCCTGGAAGAGCCCACACCAACAGTGACAACCCAAGATCTGTCCACAACCTCCAGTTGCAATTTTTTTTGCTATGTTGTGTTGTATTGGGGTTTACAACTTATTTACAATGTATTATGTAGGCCTACGCAAGGAAATTGGGAAACAAGGTGTGGATATGTCTATGAAGTGACAATCAGACTCAAAGATCATGCTGATCAGCTGTGGTGTGTAGTGCCTATACCCCAGTCTACGACGCTGGACCAGCGTTAAACCAGCATTGATTCACTGTCTTGTGTATGCTGGGTCATATTCACTCTGCCATGTAATTTGCGACACGCAACGCTCGGCGTGAATTGAGACTGGACTGGTGCAGATGATGCTGGGTAGACTATAGGCTAATGTGTGTCGAGACCAGATGAACAACACAACATTGATTACAGGTGCTCAGCAGACCCGATGCGATTTAATGTTGGCCTAGCGTCTGCGACATCGGACCAATATTGTATCGACATTGGGTCAACGCATCGTGGTTGCTGGGTTGACCTGAAACCTTGCGGGATAACGATATTAATGGTAACTGAATACCACCCCTCCCTCACTTCATCTGCAGTGAGGTGACATGACGTGTTGTTGGCCCCTATGTACAGATAATTCTGACCTTAGAGGTTAGGTCAGCTATTGAGGTCACACATGTTTTATAAATGATGTCATTGCTGGCCAATCAGCATGCAGTATGTCCCAGGAGGGAAATCATTGAGACCAATAGGGCATACTATATTTGGAGATGGATGTCAGCTATTGTGTCACATTTTAAATGGCTAATCACTGATCAGGATACAAACCATTCTCCCCAGAATAATGCTTGTTACCGGGCCCTGTAATTTGCATAAGTTGCGCCCAATCAGAACATAGCTGATTGATTATGCTGGACAAGGGCCATTGCTGATCAGCCAATAACATTTCTGTTTGGACAGACTTGAGTACAAACCTACTACCAGTAGTTAAGGGACCGTCAACATCGAACAGTCTTGTTTTGTATCAAACTGATATACGAAGCCCCTGCGGATATGTATCTATTGATAGGGTCCCCGAAACTAAGGCCACTGGTCAGATTTATGAATGGAATTCAACCATCTATCAGTTTTATGAATGAAATGACGTCACTTTTTGTCCCAAATTCAGAGACTAGATTCTGATAATAATGTACCTGGGCTGACGCCCAGCTACAAAAAGTCTCAGCATAATTTCATTGGACACGTTTAAAATGTATTGAATCTACCTAACATAGTCATAGAGTGATAGACAGTGATACTGATAGGCTAGTCTATCTAAAGTAGGGTGTATTAGCTGACTTGACATGGACAAAAAACACTTCATATACAAACAGCTCTAGCAATATTATTTCAGCATATTTTTTCTAGCAGCTTTGCAGATACATAAAAGAAAGTGTAAAAAAATAAATATTTTTAAAATTAGGTATTAGGCCACACAAATGTATTTAATTGTTTTACCGAATCGCCGCCCAAATTTTCCGAAAATGGCAAAAAAAAAAATTGAAATTTTGAAAATTGTATTTTTATTTTTCCCGCCGTCGTGGATTTAATCATTTCAAAGTTAAAAAAAAATGAAAACTGTTTCTTTCTTACTGTGCCAGTGCAATAAACAGTCATTACTTTCGTTGTAAGCAAAACTGACACGCTGCAGTCAGTCTGACACAACTCAACGTGCAGCAAGGTGCCGACATCAGGTGTGAAAAATAGCTGTGATACATTAAAGGCTGACACTGTGCATGCTATAGTTCTGTTAATGTGTCACACACATTACACTCCAACTCAACCCGAAACACCTGGATTGATTGATAATACATTGCCAAATAAGAATTAAAAAACAAATGTTATGGATGACATGATTCTCATTGATATATTCAATGGCAAACAGGCAGTGTCAACTCTGGGCCGGTATCTTAGTTGTTAACAAGCATTGAAGTTGAAGACAGCGTGGCCTTAGATCTAACTGTGCATTTGCATTGAATAAAAGTTGAAAATGACCAATTTTTATTTTTTGGGCGATTAGGATGGCGGCCATTTTGAGTTTCTCTCATTTTTTGCTAAAAAATAGGCATTTTTACAGGAGTTTCTAGAATTTAGAATTCATCCTAAAAATTAGTAAAATATATCATGATGACGGGAATGACTTAAATTTCGGATTTCTGAAATTTGAGTGATAATACGTAATAGCATGATTTTTCACGAAAATGTGGACAAAATACTGAAAAATTACCAAAAATAACGCCCCTTTCTCTCACTTTTTTGCAAAATTTCATTATATTGACTTCTCAATTATAATTGTTTTTTTCATTGTTAATATTTATAATGATAGGCCCTACTTTAATAATTATTGTAACCTACAAGTAAACTTTTAACATCATTTATTAATGCCATTTAGCACTGAAAAATCTTGAGAAGAAATTAACTGATTTTATATTTTTGTCAATTTTTTTATCTGAAAGTTTACGACATTTTGAGCATGTCGGGCGTTTTTTTTAAAAAAGTCTTTTTCAAAAGAGTTTCTAGATTTTAGAAAGCACCAAAAAAATAAGTTAAATCAATCATGTTAAAGGAATAAACCGGAATTTAAAAAATTTAAGTGATAATGCGTGATTCCTACCGTATATCCCCGCGTATAGTGCAACGCCATGTATTATACGAGTTAACATAAAATTTTGAGGCCTGGGATGACCTGAAAAATGCCTGCCCCTCTGTATAATATGTGAGGCATGGATATTATCTTATTCTACTAATCTGCTAATAATGCTGTGACAGACACCTGCGCGTACACAATGCTCAATGATGGGAAAGGCGGCAACAGTACAGTTCTGCAAAACCAAAGGGCAGTATCTGCCCACTTGTAGAGTAAGCAAATGTGTATTTTCATTTTCCACGGCAGAGTGGATGTCATCGCGACTCTTTTTGTTTTGAGGCCAATGGGCAGACATTCTGAGGTCTGCACAGGCCACATATACACACAGATTTTAAAATATTTATATTTCGCCGACAGATAAATATTATTTTAATTTATCTATTACAAAGACCATATTTTAATAACGTCGTACTCAAATAAGAACATTCCGAGATGAAATGTGATTGTAAAACATTTGCGACTAGCCGCATCGTCTAGACATACCAGAGTGTTGGCTGTATACAGTAGGGATTCCCTCTAGCTTACCAGTCCGCTGTGCGTAAGCACACACGGGAGTGCGTCGACGCAAGCCCGTGAAAAATTATTTACACGGCGTGTGCTCACCTCGGCGTGCACACCAAACCACGGATTGTGACTCCTTTCGCCCAGACGGAATCATACGGACACGAAGAAGCGAGGTGTGTCAACGTGTTTACACGCTAATAGACATGATTGCACGTACAAACAACCTTTTGATCAAACCTTTCTCCGTGCAAGTTACGAAGTATAATTGCACCTCCTCCACGTGTGAGTCGCCCCCTCCACGTGTGAGTCGCCTGATGTCCGTGGAAGTCCGTCAGCCCCAGCGGTCAACTCCTGATTACCTAAGGCCATCCTAAAAAATATCCTTGTTTCCGATTTCATGGTGTGAAAATGTCCAAGCAGTACTAGCCTATACAGTACTGACTGTGCATAAGCAGATAGGCCTACCTGTGTTAGGGCTACTTTTAGTGCTAGTGTTAACCTCTGCTTCATCCCTAGGCCCAGTTCATTCCGGTCACCCCTAGCATTTCAGGAAATTGAGATTTCCAAATTCCCAAACTCATGGGTATCCAAGACGTTGCCAACTGGTTGCTAGACGTCGCTACAGACATGGACGATTTCACTTGCTTCAAAAGGGCATAATATGATAGCCATTGTTGGCCACTGAGTTGACTGAATGACTCCCTGGTGTAGTGGATAGCACTAGGGCCTGTTACGTAGAGGGTCGCGAGTTCATATCTCGATGGGCCATAACAATTTTTTTTTTAGATATGGCCTAGGCTAGTCTGTTATTTTTTTCCCGGGAGGTTTAATTATTTTTTCAACTTGCATAGACTCTAATCAGACCTTAACCAGGGGTCTGACCAGCCCCGCAGACGAATGGATGCCATGCGGTAGGACTAACTTTTACTCCTATTTTCACCCATGCTGTCGGAAATAGGAAACAATTTTTTTAGGATGGTCTGATGACAACCCACTTCCCCTCCCCGTCATTGCCCGTAGGAGTCGCCCCAAATCCGTGGATTCCATTTATTATGGTTATGGTTACACATATCGTTCCGTTAGAGTGCGTGCATTTTGACGAGTATAAAGCTGATAATGTGACTTTAAAGACGAGCATGCACACAAGTGGGAATGCAAGCGAAAAATATCACTACTTTGCACTGGCTTTCACTGGGATGATTTCCGTGCCAAGTCGGCTCCGTGAGTTGTGGCGCCAGCCTGTGTATACGCGTGCAAGTGTCCTTCACGCACTTTTGTGTGCGTGTGCGTGCACGGAAAAACATCCACTAACGACCTTGTCCGTCACGCGGACATGGTAAGCTAGATGTAATCCCTACTGTAAGGTCTGGTGGCAGGATGTAATAACACATCCGCACTCCGTGAACTAAGCAAACAGATATCACCATTTGCTCATCACCATATCAGCAGCGGTAACAGCGGTAGCCTTATCCCAGCAATATGGACATTCTGAGGCCTACACGTATAGAATTTGCCATAGGAAATATAATCAGTGATATCTTGCTATAGTTCGTCATCGCATTCTCTCATTCCAATACATCTTATTACAATATCATGTTCTGATAGGCCTACCGTCGTACACAATAGAACACTCCAATATGAAAAGGCGATCTTAGATTAAATCATTATTAACATAAATGAACAGGTCAGGAGTGTGAATCAGTTGCAGCATAACGGCGTCATTTATCTGCCTGTGGTTGTCTAAGGTGCCACGGGCGTCTTTGCCGTTTGGCGGGAATGTGAGACGGGGGCTCCCAGCAAACACGACACAATCACCCAATGCTGGAACAATGTTGTGTTGGCGTCGCAGACGGTGGCCCAACAATGTACTAGCATTGGGTGAACGTCTCTTGCACTCACAACAAACACACTCAATGTCCAATCCTGCTTCATAATTGTCGGGCCAGCGTCAACGACAGTGTCCTAACTTTGACCAAGGAGGTTATATGGAGAGTTTCCCCTCCTTCTATATTTATAACCTCCTTGCTTTGATCCAGCATTGCGATGGTGTATCGTGCTCACTGGTTGCATTATCAAAATCGTCGCGAGGCCGCTAATATATATATGTTGTCCGTGAAATACAGTAAATGGCATTCTACTGGTTAGAAGGGCACAGTCTAACTCTGCCGTGCAGCGCCAAAGGCAGTATCTGCTTACTTTACAAGTAAGCAGATACTGCCTTTTGGCTTTGCCAAGCAAAACTGTTGTTCTTGCACTCTGACTGGCCTTCGTTTACAGATACGTTTTACCGCTGGAAAACTTACCGGAGAACTTACCGCTAGAGAGCTAAAAAATGTATTAAATTCTACATCTATGTGACATGAATCGCTAAGAAAAAACATCGCATTATACACGGGGATATACGGTATGTTTTTCCTCAAAATATGAGCAAAAAACTGAAAAATCACTAGAAATGACGTTTTATCCCGGACATTTTGTGAAAATTTAAAGATATTGACTTTTCAGTCCGGCTAAAAAAAATTCTGGATAGTATAAATGATGATATTATGTGATTAATCTAACCTATGTGATTTTTGTTAAGAGAAAATCACTTTATTTCAATCATATAATTAATATTTTTCAGATTATGTCCCTGTCAAGTTTGTGGATTTAGCACAAAATCACCTGGACGCGTACAAAAATAGCCTTTAAAACATGCAATCTCAGGATTTTGAAAGGCTTGAACTTTTTTTATTGAGCATTTAATCATATTGTTTTTATTTTTCTATAAATATGGTGTACTTTAGCTTAAATGTTACTTAAATCAAAGATTCTATTAATTTTTTCTATATCGATTTCACAGCTCTGAAGTGACAACAAAGGCTAAGGAAGCGTATTTTGTCAAAACCTATGATTGGCCGTCAGAAAGGGGGTGCCTTTTTCGGGTATAAAACTAAAAGTATCAATACATGAAAACTATCCAGTCCTATCTAAGACGTAAAATGGAAATTAGTGAACCCTGTGACTGTCTGCGAGGCTGTGGGAGTGTGGTTAAAGTAGGTACTGCAACCTGAAGACAGTCAAGTCATGACACATTGACAGTGTTCTGCTGTGAACAGGTGAACACTGAACAGCTAACCTAAGCCATGAAGGGAGTGTAGTCTGTAATGTAGACTCGTCGTCAAATTAACCAGGATCGCATGACTTTCGGCGATTTTCCCGTCAATTCTGAACCGATTTTCTTAAAATTTTGCAAAGGCCATTTTCTATTCAAATCCTAACAGCCCTGAAAATTTCGTAAAATTATATAGCATATTTCAAAAGTTAGACCATTTGACATGTGATGAATTGAAATTACGACGTTCCTCTTCAAACCCATTAAACTAATTTTGTAATTTAATTACATGGCAAATGGTCTAACTTTTGAAATATTAAATATTATTTTGCGAAATTTTTACCCCTGTTAGGATTTTAATAGAAAATGGAGAAATCGCCGAAAATCATGCGATCCTGGTTGATCATTTTTAATTTGACGGCGAGTATAGATCTATTCTGTCTGAATACTAAAATGAGTGAAAAATTGTGAATCAACTGAATGTGATCACCTTCCCGGAACAGTTTTTCCTGTTCGTTTCCAAAAAGTAGGGTTGTTAGATTGTCTGCTCTGGTTATTTCCGAAAGCTGACATGTTTGTGAACACTGTGTATTGACATTCGAACGGCAAAAGTGTTGCAAATTGATGGATAAATAAAAAAAAGTTTGTATGACATAAGATCGGCGACGTTGTTTTGATATTTGACAAGTGAATGCGCATGTCTGAAAGTGACACGGCCCCGGAAGTATTGAAAACTGCAAAGACGCTATGCAAATTACTTGAACTTGGTAGATTTACTTTATTCTTAATTTTGGATGGGCTCCCCATTATTTTACATGATTGTAGGACAGAAAGTAACAATAAAAAAGAAACACGGCCAAAAATTACCAGGGATAAAAAGTAACAGTTGATTTAGATTAGATTAGATTAGATTTATTCAGTAACCATTGACATAGGACAAAAACATGATCAATAGTGCAAATACATAAAAATCATGGGTCGCCAATCATGGTCACCAGGGAATAAAACACCGAAAAGTTTCCGGGTGAGTCCTACTTATTTCCACGGCAGTCCCTTGATAGTGATCCATGATGACGATGGCAAAAAATAATTTAGTCAATATAAATATATATAAATAATTGGTCTAACTGACCACACCAGAAATTGAAATATCACAGTAATTTGATAACAAGTCTACTCTTGCGGAGAGAAAACCACGCCGGAGAACAGAGAAAGGCTTACAACATGCAAACACAATTGGAAGCCCATCCCACGTCCCCCTGCAGTAGGCCTACACCTCCGCTAGAGTAGAATAAATACCTATATAAATATAAAAAATATGTTATAATATAGGCCTAATAACGGTTACTATGCTAATTTTAGACTTATACTAGTCTAAAATCATTTAAAATACTGAATATAAATAAAGTGAAAAGTTAGTAGTAAATATATACTCCATCTTCATGTCTTTGTAACTCTGTCCACATGTGTTTTCTGACAGCATGTTTAAAAGTTAAAAAGTTGTCTTGCATTCTGAGATGTACCGGTAAACGATTCCACATTTTACTGGCTGAGTAACGAAAAGACTTGGCACCCGCAGATTTTACATGTGGTAGGACCAGGGATTGCACACTTGTTCTAGTGTATCTGTCATGTTCTTGACTGACCATGAAGAATGAATCTCGTAAATATTTTGGGGCTGTTCCATGAATTATTCTAAACATGTTGTTAAGTTTAATTTGTTTAACGCGTTCCGAAACAGGTATCCAATTGATAATTTTGAATTCATTGAAACCAATATGCGTCCTTGGGGAGCAGTTCAGGACAAATCTGATAGTTTTATTTTGCAGAATTTGAAGTTTTTGTTGGTAAAATTTTCTGAAGACCACTAAACCATGCGGAGCATGCATAATCAAAATGACATTGAATTAGAGCTGATGCCAAAAGTTTCCTTGAATTTGTGTTTAAAAATTTTGCATGTCTCCATAAGAATTTGAGTCGTGAGTTGCCTTTCTTAAGAATATTTTCCGCAATATAATTACCATCTAAAGACTGGTCCAGATCTACTCCCAAATATCTCACACTCTTTGTAGAGGCTACCATGGTCTCACCACATGTAACATTCATTTCTGAAGAAATACCAAGTCTTTTCTTTGTACCAAAAATTATTGATTCAGTCTTCCCTAAATGGATGGATAGTCTATTATCGACCAACCATCCATTCAGAGAAGAAAGTTCATTGCCAAGTTGTTGCTCAATTTTGTTGACATCCTTGCCAGAAACTAAAAGGGCTGAGTCGTCAGCATAAAGAATAAGTTGACATGAGACAGCAGCCTCCATGTCATTAATATATAATAAAAATAGCAATGGCCCCAGAATGGATCCCTGCGGTACTCCGCAAGGAACCACTCTGGGGTCAGAAAAAATACCATTAATTTCAGTTTTTTGATTCCTGCCTTTCAAGTATGATTCAAACCATTTAATGGCCAGAGGATCAAAACCCAGAGCCTTCAATTTTTGAAGCAAGATATCATGATCGACTGTATCAAATGCTTTTTGCAAGTCGATCATGACCATGCCAGTATAAAAACCTCTGTCCATTTGAAAGCGAATCTGATCTGTCAGGTGTGTCAGACAAGTGTCAGTTGAAAAAGAGCTCCTGAAACCAGATTGAAAAGAATAAAATAAATTTTCTGATTTCATATATGATTCAATTTGATTGTATGTAACCCTTTCTAAAATTTTAGAGACAATGGTAAGAATGGACACTGGACGATAGTTCCCAGGGTCAGTTTTAGATTTCTTTTTGTAAAGGGGTATAACCCTCGCCGTTTTCATTTCATCCGGAACACAGCCTAAACATAAAGATAAATTTATAATGTGTGAAAGAGGTAAAGAAATTACACTCTCACCATCTTTTAGAAACCTTGCTGACAAACCATCAAGACCGGTCGCTTTGCGAATGGACAGATTCCCTATAAGTTTTGAAATT